>CAUYQG010011279.1:0-19171 GCA_963574415.1 Tarsius wallacei
GGAATCGCCAACCGTTTTCCACAGAGGCTGTACCAGTTTACACTTCCACCAACAATGTAGAAGTGTTCCCTTTTCGCCACATCCTCTCCAGCATCTGTTATTTTTTGAGTTATTGATGATGGCCATTCTGATTGGAGTCAGGTGGTATCTCAGTGTAATTTTAATTTGCATCTCTTTGATGACTAGTGAGGCTGAGCATTTTTCATGTATCTGTTGGCTGCTCGTATGTCTTCCCCTGAGAACTGTCTATTCATATCTTTTGCCCACTTTGTAATGAGGCTGTTTTTTTTTCTTTTCAGCATGTTTGAGTTCCTTGTAGATTCTAGATGTTAGGCCTTTGTCAGACATAGAGTTGGCAAATATTTTTTCCCAGTCTGTGGGCTATCTCTCTGCCCTCTTGATGGTTTCTTTGACTTTGCAGACGCTTGTTCATATGACCCCGCAATCCCCCTACTGGGAATGTACCCAGAAGAACTCAAATCACTCTATAAAAAAGATACCTGCACATATATGTTTATCGCAGCATTGTTAACAATAGCAAGAACATGGAATCAACCATGCTGCCCATCAAAAGAGGACTGGGTAAAAAAATTCGGTACATATACACAATGGAATATTACAAAGCCATAAGGAAAAACAAAATTATGAACTTCGATAGACCTAGATAGACTTAGAGTCTATAATACTCAGTGATCTTTCACAAAAACAAAGAACTGAGTATCACATGTTCTCACTCATAAGTGAATCTTGAACAACTATCATAATACTATAAGAAAAGGATTGACAGTAGCAGGAAACTGTGGGGGGTGGGGGGCGGGGAGGTGGGATTGGCAGTAGTGGGAATCTGCCTGGGGAAGGGGGGTACACCTCATCAACAAGAATACCTGCACAATGAATGTTTGTATACGTAACCCTGAACTGTACCCCACAGTTTTAAAATAAGAAATATTTTAAAAAATAAACAATGTTTTTTGAACTGGAACATAGATACTTTCTTTTTCTTTTTATTTATTTATTTAATTATTTTTATTTTTTATTTTTTATTTTTTATTTTTTTTGAGTTGGAGTCTCACTCTGTCGCCCAGACTGGAGTGCAGTGGCCGCTCCCGGCCACCGCTGCCTCGACCTGCTGGACCCAGGTGATCCTTCCGTCTCAGCCCTTAAAGTAGATGGAACTACAGGCACGCGCTACCACACCCGGCTAATTTTTTGATTTAGAGATGAGGTCTCGCCAAGTTGCCTAGGCGGGTCTTGAACCCGCGGTCTCAGGCAATTCACTCACCTCAGCCTCCCAAAGCGCGGGATTACAGGCTGAGCCACCGAGCCCGGCGATGCTTTCTTTTTCTACAGCAACTTCCTTTCTCAGACTAGAACAGGGATTCAGTCTGAAGAATTTGGACTTGCTAATCTCCTTAACCACGTGAGCAAATTTTTGTATACATATATGTATATCATATATGCGTATATATATTATATATGCACATGTACTATTGATTATGTTTTTTGGATAATGTTGATTAATATAGTAATGTACATTTATGGATATTTGCACAATTTAGACATTAACTTTTACCTTTACCTGTGTTCTTTTTGTTTGATTGTTTTTTAATCTCTCAGAACCACAATTTTTCTAGTCTTTGGTTCAAAGTAAATCTTAATCCTACATTGTTGTGATTTTAGCAATTGCCTCTTGAATATCTATAGGATATTACATTACTATTTTCTTATAGGTCTGATACAGCTAGACTCCCAAATTTGATGCTTCTAACCAAAACTTCTGAGAAGTTGTTAGGGCTTCAATTAATTGGTTAAACATCTAGACTCCTAGCTATTTTGAAAAATAGTTAAGTTGGAAAATGCCTAAATTGCAGTTATCTCCTCAGATGGGATTGTTACCTGATGTTTCACTTCCTGATAAATTGCTTTTTTTTAATCAAAAGAAATTCTGGAATTCTCTGGAGAGTAGAATGTTACTTTAATCAATAAATGGCAGAGATTTCAGTAAAATTAACTCAGCTTTTAGATATTTGGGTTTTGCCACAGGAAAATCTCAGAACAAAAGCTGATTCTAGCCCTAACCCAGTTACAAGTTCTTTTGCAATTACAAAAAAAAAAAATTCAGATTATGTGCTGGCTTTCTGGGGATACCTTGGTCTCGTTAAGATGCTTCTTCAGACATGGTGGAGAGTTGTCTATAATACCTCTGCTGAACAAATCCATGTGATGAGTGACCCTCTTAAAAAGATGATATATGAAACAATTCCATCTCTGTTAATGAACAGAACTTTGAAATATGAAAAGCTGTAACCTTGGAAACTGAAACATCTTCACTGCTATTTGCAGAAGATAATTAAGAAAATAACATTCTGATAATTTACTGAGTTAAAATTTGCCCATATGGCAGGAATTTGCTATGTCAGTCTGCATAAACCCTGTCTAGAAATTGTACATTAATAAAAATATATCTTAAGAAAAATTTATAAATACTTTTACATCACTAACTTATTTTTTTTTAAACCACCACCTCAGGAAGTAAAGATTTTTCTTTTCCCTTTTTATTTTGTATGCAATGCTCAAGCAAAGATCCCTAGCTACTTCCCCCAATCTATGCACACATACACACATGTGCATACATGCATTTATATTGTTTCAGTCATCTTTATTTAGCTATATTAGTTGTAGTCTCATTTGAGTTTCCTGCACAGGTTCCTGATTTTCCAACTGACCCACAGTTCCAAACCTTAGTTCAGGAAATTGGATTCTCTAGCTTTTAGATGATTTCAATGGAGACACATCCAAGCAAGGAGAAATTCCTTCTCAATCTTAAAACTGCCTTTAAAAATACATTAAATTAGCCATGATTATAAAGAATAAGGTTCACCTTTTTGTCAACTGACTAAAAAACCTAGCAATCATTTAGAAGCCTTCCTTAGGCAGGTTATTCAACTTTGTGTAGCATTTTTCATTCTTGATTGTACCTGTAGCTTGTTTCTATGAGGTGATGCCATTGACAGTCCCTATTCTTTCTAGATAACAAAACAGATTTGTGAAGGTTTAGCCATTTGCCCAAGGGTGCAAAATTAAACACAGCCAAAAACCAAAAATTTCCCAGCCACATTTGTCTTAAATCTCATAATCCCATTTTCCTTTCTCATTCAGAAAGAAGGACTGAGGTGGTTGTTTTTCTCTATGAGACAATAATCAGTGTCATTTTACAAGTGGGGCTGCTTTTAGGTCTGTACATTCAAGATACTAGCATGTCGAATTTTGTTATTAATTGTGCTCACCTCATCTTGACTTCCTTCTTCCCTTACTTCTCTTTTTCTTCTTTCTTCTTTGCTACATTCCACTTATTTTGTTTTCTTTTCTTTTCTCCTTCCCTTCTTTCCTTCCTTCCTCCCCCATTCTTTCCTTCCTTTCTTTAATCAACTGAAGGATGAGGAAGTTTACTTGCCCTCTCACTTATTCTAACCTCTTCTCTGTCCCTTTCCCTCTGTGTCTTTTTACAAAATTTGAAGTCAACTAAAGTTAGAGTTTTAGAGTTCTGATACTGGTGACCAAAGAATCTGATACCTGTCTCCATCCCCAAGGTTTCTGATTTCCTTTGGTCTCATGCAGGGCCTTGTATTGGTATATTAACATATGTTCCTCTGGTGATTCTAATGTGTAGTGGCAATGGTTAAAACTTAAATTTCAGAGAAAAATCACTCTCTTATACCCTATCCTCACTCTAGACATGTTTTATGCAGATGAAATGTGAATAAACTATGAATGGGCAAACACAGACGTAGAAAATGAGACGTTATCCAATAAATATTAACTGATCTGGGTGTACATTTAATTTCATCAATAGTAAGGTCAGATAAAAGTTACAATGTTTAAACAGAGAACAAATCCAATTCATACAGTCTGGCAAGCCTGACATTTTGGTCTAACTTATTTCATCAGTGACGAATTCTAGTATACATAGACCCTAAGAAAATCAGCAAAAATAATTGGATTTATAGTCCTGAAGTAACCTATTTTTTCTCTTCTACTGGTTTCACAGAGATATTGTGAAAACTTCTTGGATTACTCTTTATTTCCAATAAAATCTATAAAGATTTTAAGCCTTTTAGAACAAATTACATTTTAACTTGTTTTTTATTATTAGTTCTTTATTACAGAAATTAGTTTACCACTTATATGTGAAATATGATACTTATGGTATTTGTTAACTTAATATTTTGTTATCATCTATAATCATAATTTTTACAAAAATACCATAAATTAAGAAAGACAAATTACTTGAAAAAACATACTTGGTCAATGAACAGAAAATATGTAGAATGTTCTTCACTATATAATTGAAAGTTTAAATGATTTTATGTGACAATAATAGTTATATTATCTTTTGAAGCCATGACTTAAAAAAAAATCAACTCTCTATAGGCTGCTGCACTTATGTTTTGATGTTTTAACTGAAAGTAAAATTAAGCAGTATTACAATTCCAAAATGCTTTTGAAAATAATTTTAAGTTACTATTTTACTAAAGAAGAAAAAAGACATTAAATATTTCTTTATCATGGTGAGCTGTTTAACTGCACCTTTTATATAAGCACATACCACACATACATGCACATATACAAACACACTACATTTTTTCATTATTTCATTTCAAATCACATTTTCAATTTACTTCAACATAAAGGTAAAATTTTGAAGATTGTTGAAATAAAAATGAATTAATTTAATTATTTTATCAGTTTGTTATAGGAAAATGTTAAACCAAGTCACCAGTCAATTGATTGCAATGTTTAACTTTCCCTCACCCACAACGTGGCTGGCAAAAAATAATCGCCCTTCTCGTTTTTCTTGGTCTGACTTGCCAAAAAGAAAACACAGTAAAGAGCTATGTTTTTAACAGACTATAGATCACAACTAAGGTAAAATAATCACATATTTTATTCTGATACCTTTTGTAAACTATAGTTTTCGTTTATAACCTCAACTTGCTATTATATTAGTGACATAAATATTCCCTTTGTTTTAATGATAAAAGAAGTTCATGCTTATTGCATCATCTAAACAGTACCACTACCTATTTCTTTAATATATTTAAACAGATAAACATATATAAAATGCATATTTGCATACATAGTAATCATAATATTAAAACAATAGGAAATATTAAAATAGACTCCAAGTAAACATGTATCATTATTTTCACTGTATTATTGTCTTATATATTAAACACTAAAAACACCTTAAATACTATTCAAAAATACATGATGATATGAAACTCGTTTTTAAATTATTTTAAAAGAGAAAAAGCATATAGTATGTAAAAAAGCATTTTGTTACCTAGTAAGTGCTTTAAAAAATTAATTAGGAAAATAAAAACACCTCAACTAATTATAACATCTTCATTTCTTCTTACAGCATAGTGATTTAACAGCTAGAAAATCAAAAGCAGGTAGAAAATTACAGAGTGAGAAGCTAATCAGAAGCCTATTCAGAACTTATAAACTCAGGTCATATAATTTTGGAACTGCTCCATACTGTTCCTGCCTCTTTGTTTCCTGCTGAGAAAGGCACTTATTGTACAAAACATGTAAATTCTGCACTAATCATGGAGCTGGTGGTTAGGTCAAGGACATTTGACAAAACAAAGAGTGGATCTATTATTTATTTAGATAGTTCATGGAAAATCTATTAAGAAATAGTTGGTTAAATATTATGTTGTGATTTTTAAAAAAACACAAAATTATGTAAGAATCAGAGTAATTTCTTTCACTCAACAACTTTAAATATGTTTTTAATCTGTGCCACAAAGAAAATATGGAATAAATGTGTTTTTCTCTAAATATGTTTTAACCGATTTATTCCTAATATTTATGTATTAAACTAGGTTGGGCTTGGGAAGGAAAGAAGAGGTTTGCCAAATGACTAATAATTAATAAGAAGAGTAACCTTGCTTACATTGTACAAATGCTTTCACATACACAATCTCATTTATTATAACTGCTCTGTGAAGCAGGTATAATCATATCCATTTTACAGGAAGCAGAAGCTTAAAGAAGTTAACTGACTTACCCAAGGTCAATCCACTGGAGACTGGAGAAATAGATGCAAGTAATCACACCTTGGCACAGCTTTACAATGTCAAAGATATTTTTGCTTTATTTTATACATTAGATGTAATTCTGAAAAATTTGTAGGATAATATTCTCCCTACCCCTGCCTCAAAAAAGTTATTGAGCTCCATAATTCTAAACATCACAGTCTTTGGTTGAATTAATGACCCCCAATTCTTCACTACTTTCAGTATCCTCATCCATTTCATGTAATTTTATGATATCATGCTACTGTGGACATGACTAGTTTCCTGCTTTGGAGCTCAGGGGTGTGACTTCCTTTGGTCAATCCAATGTTAGCAGAGGTGACACTAGCAGTCTTGAAAATGTTTGTGTGATTGGATTGGCTTGCTCTTATGCATATTCTGTTGCTTTTGGAAGAGGATAAGAAACACAAAGCACAGGATTATCCCAGCTAAGGTACCCTCGACGAGGGCAGAACCTTCAGCTAACTGCAAACACATGAGCAAACATACTTACATGAGCATGATGTTAACTATAGTCCCAAAATATCATGTTTAAAGTACTTGAGCTTAGAACAAATCAGTAGAACTCCAGAATAGTTGAAGAATAAAATTTTATTGTTTTCCATGGAAAGTTTGTGGTTGTGTGTTATGTATAATAGATTAAGGGATAAACAGTACAGATTCATGCATAATTCAATTATCAATTCCTTCTTCTTGTTCCAGTTTTATTTTCTTTAACCACGTCTTCCTTTTCAATTTCTAAGGCATCAGAAGCTTCTCAAGAACAACATGATCTTTTGGTTATAAAAAATTGCTCAAACGTGGAGAAATTTAAAATGAATTTCATAATCTCAAAAGTATTTCTGAACTGAATCAATGGGAGTAGAGTATCTACTGATCTTTCGGATACTGCAGGTATACAAATGGAAAGAAAGATAGACTGCATTCCAGTGAGTTTTTTTTTAAAAGCTCAATAACAAGATGGTCTTATCAGTCCCATTCCTGATAAAAACAGTCATCACCCTGGCAAAGATATATTTGTGCGTGAAAGATAACAGCATGTGCAGTGCTAATAGAATCTAAAGTGACAAATTATGGTCTCTAAAAATCACAGGTCTTCAGGTTTCTGCATATGCTTGACATTTCAAACTCCGGTGCTTTTTATTATTAGAAAATGACTTCAAAAATAAACAAGTAAAATTTAGCGAAGTGTCCATTTAATGATTTCTCAAAGGGCAATTGAGTTTTTGGTGTTGCTACAACAGCAGCTGGAATCCAGCATACACCATCTGAGGCAATTGATTTACAATCAGTATCCTGTGTCTGATCCTAACTCATAAGTATTTTAGATCTCAAGTACCAATATAGAGGAACAAAAAAGACTGAATGTATTCGAGTAGCTGTATGTGCAAAGTTGAAATAAAATGCAACTTAAATTGTGCTCCATAGAAAGAAAATAATGACAGATTGAAAAGTCCCATTTTGTAGGAGTCCCTGGGCTTTTCATAGCACATGCTTTCCTCTTTTGTACATGAGTGTAGATATTTTCTCCCCTTTGACATTGTATAATGTGACACTCATCACTTTTCTACTGCATCATGTTATTCCCGAGTAATTGGCTGACATTAGTGAAGACATTCTTTACTGGCCTACAGAATATATGAACAAGATAGTACAATTTTATTACTAGTTAAATTACAGCATGAAAAAATAAATATCAATTACTAAAATACACCCCATTCTTTGGTATTTGGATTCCCAAAGTAATCTTCTACAAAAGGGGTGTTATGGGTCTTAGTTCATTTGTGCTACTATAACAGAATAATGCAAATGTATATATTCTAGAGAGTAGACATTTATTTCCTACACTTCTAGAGGCAGGGAAGTCTGAGATCAAGGTGTCAACACATGATGAAGGCTTTCTTACTGTGGTCTCACATAGTGGAAGGTAGAAAGGCAAGAGATAACTAGCTTTCTTGGTCAAGCCCCTTTATAATGGCACCTAAACCCATCCATACAAGAGAAGACCTCATGGTCTAATCACCTCTTAAAATTTTCCCCTCTTAATAATATCACATTGACAACACCTGGATTTTGGAGGAAACCCATTGAAACCATAGCATTATGCTTTTAAAATAAAAGAAAAAAAGGTGAACAGTATTTTTAATTTTTTTAAACAAGTTATTTTTTGTAGAGGAATAAATTATTCATAATCAGCATCTATTGAACTATCTTGACAGTTAGAACAGGCTAATGCTTTAAATATATTCTAATGGCCATTAAAAAAATTTTCTACTAGAATGTTATTCTATTTTATTTGAAAACATAGCTTTCTAACTAAACAAAAAACAAAAGCAATCATCAATTTTAATGCCATTGAATTGATTCAAAAGTTGTTCATTTATTTGATCTTAGCATGTAAGGAACTCTGATACATGGACCTTTTTTGGTTAAATTGGCAATAAAAACATGGGATTTTTATTTGAAGCTCTTCTTAGTAGCATATTGCATATAGGAACAATATGGTGAATATGGTTAATGGAAAATTAGAAAGAAGCTATAGCAAAAAATATAAGTATAAAATTGTTTGATTTTGAACAAAATTATACAAAAGCAAAGTATTTGCCCTTCACGGAGTTATCCTGAATAAACTCAGTTCAATAAAACAAGTTTTCCTTGTTTGTTCTTTAGTCCCCATCCCCTAAAAAACTCATTTATGGCTGGGTACAGTAGCTCATGCCTGTAATTCCAGTGCTTTGGGAGGCCAAGTTTGGAGGACTGCCTGAGACCAGAAGCCCAAGACTTGCCTGGACAAAATAGTGACACCCTGTCTCTAAAAAAAAATTTTTTTTAACTATCTGGGCATGGTGGCACATGCTTGTAGTCTTAGCTGCTTTGGAGGCTCATGGGGGAGGATCATATGAAGCTAGGAGTTTGAGGTTACAATGAGCTATGATTGTGCCAGTGCCCTCTGGAATAACAGAAGGAGAAAGACTGTCTTCAGAAACAGACAAACAAATTCAAAGTATTTTTATATTCTTAGGCTCATTAGTTAGATAAAAGATGTTATTACTCAACAATCCACAATTTTCAGTCATGATTACTCTGTACCATTGCAATGCCAGAAGAAGAGGAGGAGGAGGAGGAGGAGGAGGAGGAGGAAGAGGAGGAGGAGGAGGAGGAAGAAGAGGAAAAAGAAGAATAAAAAAAAAAGCATTAGCTATTGGTGAACAAAACAAGCTTGCCTTAATTACTGATAAGGTGAAATCCCACATTCAAAAGTCCTTTGGTAAGGATTTTTTATTGCAATTTTTTTCTTTAATTAATTAATTCATTATAGAGTTGTAGGGCACAAGTGGGGATTTACTACATAAATAGGCTGCATGCAGGTGAAGTTTGGGCTTCTATGTGAACCTCACTCCCCTGGTAGTAGACTAGGTACCCTTTGTGTTGTCACATGGCTCGCCGCCCGCTTCCCTCCCTCCCTCCATACCTCCCTCCCTCCCTCCCTCCACCAGCAGTGCCCAGTGACTGCCAGTCCCAGCCTTGTGTGATGAGAGAAGTGATCAGGGCCCACTTTTGAGTGAGAACATGAGCTATTCAGTTCTTTGTTTCTATGATCAGCAGATGCCTGCCCCCACTTTCCTCCTGTCTCCCCACTCCTGTTAAGCTATTTGTCTTTCAAGTGCTTGATTGCAATTCTTGATTGCAGGTATGTATCAGGACAGTGATATCTAGTATCAACTGTGCTATTCTTATTTATAATGCAAATAAATTTGATTAAAAGCTTATCCCATATGTAGTTGTGATAGAATAGACAGATTAAAATAGAGAAATTTCAGGGCTGTAGGGGAATTCAGAGCAATCTTCAAAGCTATAGGAAAATGTAGCAAACCCTATAAAACATAACCCTACCTGCAGCAGCAGACTGTGGTTAAAAGCGGGCCTTCAGGACAGCTACTAGCTTAAAGACCTCCCTCCCCCAGGGGATGCACACAATTAAGACATGACAAATCTAGGTCAAGAGTTAGATGAAAACTTTTGATAAGCCTTATTATAATATCATTAGCATTGTGGTTTTACAAAATCCCAGAATGACCCTATGAGGCTTAAAACTCCTCTGCCAAGCAAGAGGTAAAAGTGAGAGAAATCTAGTTCTGAGACCACCCATTTCAAGGAAAACCTCACCTCCAAATCAACTCCTTTAGAGCTTAAGAATAAAAACTAAAACTTAGCATCCACTAGGTTCAGCAGCTTTTCTTAAGCTCTCATTCCCTCGAGAGTGTACTGTCTTTTCTCAATAAAAGCCACCTGCTTGTGTTACTTCTTTGCATGTCTATTTGTGGATTCTTTCAAAACAAGAACACAAGAACCCCATCACACTCAGATTTTGGTGACTTCTCCATGGTAACAGTTGGAAAACTGAAAGTCTGGAATTTTAATTTCTCCAAGAATTTGCTTGCAATCTGACCTTTTTTTCTGGTTTTACCATCTAATACCTTATATGTTAATTCCATATAGTCTTTTTTCTTTCCATTCTTTTACCATGACTATTAAAAAGTAAATATTTATTGCATAAGGTTTGTATGTATGTGTATATGCATGGTGCAGATTTTACAGAAGACCTGTGGAGATAAAAGATTTTGTATCTGTGTGCGATTCTGCTTTAGAAGAAAGGTGTCTGATTGATTTTGTGAGTAACTGATGTTTCCTGATTGGTTCTAAAATCTAAAACGTATTTTGAATTGATGCATCATAAAATGCAATTTCCCCTGTGGGATTGTGAAAAATCTGAATATGTTGTTATATCAAGTGATAGAGCAATATTTTTCCTCTAGGTGTTCTCTTAACACGATTATCTTGTATTTGCTTCTCTTATTTGCAAGGATTCTTATGTCTTTAAAATTTAGCCTACTGCCTCTCAGAAGGAATTTCTCAGTTTCCTGATGAGAATGTTCAGTCAGAAGTCAGATGGAAAGAATTATGGTCAATCAAATAAGTCAAAAACCGTTCAGCTGGGGGTTAAGTTTACCCAATATGAGAAAAAATTTGATTTTACAAAGACATTTATTCTAACCCAGTTACATTTTTTGCATGAAAGTGTATATTCTGTAGATTCAGGAGGAAATATAGTATTTAAGACTGCATAGTCTGAAATTAAACTATCTAGGTCTTAGTTATAAAATTGCAATATCTCAGTTGTAAAACAGAGACTATAGTAGTTCTTATATCAGAAAGTTGTGAAGATTAAAGGAAATAACGCACAGAAGTATTAAGGATGTGGTAAATGCCCCTAAATTATAGCAGTTTTTACTTTTAAATATATTGATATGATCCAGGGAATGAAGATTCATCTACAAAATTTATGTATATTTAATTGATTCTTCTTGGATATAATTATATTTACAAATGAAGAATTATAAAATGTGGTTTCTAAACTTATTTCTGAAATGTACTAGATATGTGGCCTCCAGAATGTAATTACATACCCATTTCCATGCCAAAATCAACTTTTTTACCTGTATGTAACAAGACTATATCTCCATGGATTTGCCAGTTTAAAATAACATAAACTTGTTTTGTACTCAGAATTCATACCATCCCTGAGATTATTTATAACCTGTGTTTGATATATTTAAACATATACATATATATTCATACATTTTTCTGCAAAATAATAGCATATTCGATCACAAGGTGCAATAGTTATATATACATAATATGTGTCACAATACCTTCCTAAAACAACAAAAATACCTAAATATGAAAAAAAAGCATGAATTCACAATTTTGGATAAGGAATTGTGGACCTCTGCTTTGTTATAAGTCGGTGAATAGTTTAGTTTGTCTGAGAGAGTCCCAATTTACACCTATTGGCCTAGTGTAATTACTAGTAGCCCTACTGACACCCAGAAGTATTCAGTTTGAATAATAAAGTATATGTTCCCCCTTTTAACAAAGAAATGCAATTCATAGTTTCTGCTCTCAAAAACACTACCAAATACTTGAGGAGAAAAAACAAAATAATATTATGTGAATCAGTGGGAATAATGGTTCTTAGTGGAGAAGCTACTCTCCCAGGAGGCATTTTTGGAAATTTGTGAGTGTGCTGCAAACTATCACAATGATTAGAAGACACGCTGGCTTTTAATAAGTAGGGGTAAGCATGACCCTAGATAGTTTACAGTATTAGGACTGCCTCAGACTTCCAAGAACATCCCTGTTCCTTTGAACTTACAAATAATCAATAGGAAAAAATTTACTACAAATATAAAATGGCTACACTTTGGTAAAAAATAAAACTGAAAAGTTATTATATAAAAAGCAACTATGGACAAAAATAGTTAATTAAGGAAGACTGTAGTAAGATGTTTAATTGTACATAAACAGGTCTTTTATACTGATTTAAGAATTTTTTTTTTTGAGTTGGAGTCTTACTCTGACGCCCAGGCTGGAGTGCAGCGGCATATTCATGCCACTCCAGTGTCGATCTGCTGGGCTCCGGTGATCCTTCTGCCTCAGCCTTCCAAGTAGCCGGAAATACAGGCATGTGCTGCCACATCTGGCTTTTTTTTTAATTGTAGAGACGAGATATCACCAATTGCCCGGGCTGGTCTCGAACCCGCGGACTTAGGCAATTCACTAGCCTTGGCCTCTCAAAATGCTGGGATTACAGGCTGAGCCACTTAGCCTGGCCTGATTTGAGAATTTTTAGTTGCAGTAGTATTATACGAGGCGGATCCCCTCCAAAACAGAATTTATTTATAAACAGTTGTGCATTTACTCCTGCATGCTAAACTTCAATCACCTTCAAAGTACTCTCCATTTGATGCAATACACCGATTGAGATACTTTTTCCACAGTTCAAAACAGTTTTTGAGCTCATTCATTTTGATACCTTTTAGTGCTTCTGCCATTTTGAACATGGGCAAAACATTTTCCTTTGAGAACTTTTTGCATCTGAGAAAACAAACAAGCTTGGGGCAAAATCAGATGAATAGGGAGAGTGGGACATGGGGACCATGGCATTTCTTTGGTTAAAGCTGCTGAACACTCAGTGTGGTGTAGGTAGGTATGCTTGTCAATCACCCATCGTGAATTGGACAAATGGGTTGAAATAATCCCCAAAAATTTCACTGAAGATGAACACAGCCTCTCACAACAATGCTGGCTGGTACACTGATGCTGATGGGTTCCTCGAACACTTACCCAGCATGGGAAGCCTGTACCACAAGGGGCCCACCCTCACAAAATAATTCTGTTTTGGGGGGGTTATCCTCCCTGGTATCAGTTATTGTTAATGACTTGCAATAGTTAACTTTCTTGCATCAGTACTGTCATAGAAAGTGTCTCACAAAACAGATCTCCAAATCTGGCAATTGTGGAAAGTGTGTGAAACGTGTCATACTTCTTCACTGTTTTACTTGGAAAACTTGTCATTTGTTTTAGCAAGATATTCTTTCTATAATTAAGGTAATTTTCTTTATTTCTTGTATTCAAATGTCTATTCTATAGCTAATGTTCCTAAGACTAGTTTTTATTCTAACATCCTGTACTTATTCTCTTTTGTTGTCTTTACTTCTTGTGTGGAGTGAATTATCATGTTTGTGATTCCCTTAATTAATTGCTTTTATATTAATTATTTTTGATGCAGTCAACTATTTTATTATGTCTAAGATCAACATGCCAAATCAGTTAAATTTTAAAAATGCATGTTGACTCCTAGCAAGATGGTGGTGCACCCAGTCAGATTATGTGAGTCCCAGTGTGAGTGAGTGAGTATATGGAATATTTTGCATACTTGTCTGTAAGTAAGTGGACGTGTGAGTGGCTGACTGAGTGGGGACTTGGGAGCAAGTGACAGGGATCTCCTGGTGAAGCAGCTGATGCCACAGCTGCTCTGCTTGGTCCCTAGTGCTTCCTGGGGTGCATAAGTCGAGTATCATTTTTTAAAAATCAGCAAAACCCTTCCTGGAAAGAAGCTGCCAGAAGTGACTGCTGGCTCCAGGCTCTGCCTCACCACCACAGCGCCTGGTTGGATGCTGGCAGCAAGAGCTGCAGTGGGAGCACAGAAAGGAAACCAGAGGCAGAGCCTCACTGGAGAAGGAGAAACAGGCACCCTGCCACAATCTTGAAAAACAGACAAGAAAATGCTCTGGCTTGCTAACCATGGAGCAACAGACCCAATCTCTGTGACCAGTGAATTAACTACTCAGGGATTGATCATGACCCAGAGGGAATACCCTGAAAGCACACAATCTGAAGGGATAGGAAGAGTACTGAGTCTCAGGTGTCCCACCCTCCACCCTGATTCAGCCATGGGACAAAGGTTGTTACCAGAAAAGGATGAAGAAGACCCCCAAAGAGATTAGCTGTGAGTCTGGGGCTGATCCAAGCCCCTTCTCTGCAGTAATGCTCTGAACATCAGAGCCACACTGCTGGGGCACAACTGAGAGTGATGAACCCAGGTGGAGTCTGGACATCAGCTATGATAGGAGGATAAGGATAACCTACTCTGGGATAAGCCTTACTGAGTTTCCCTGCACCAACACCTAAGAAAGAGACAATCCCGCACCTCCCCACTGGAGGGGATACCCTTGAAAATGCGAAAGTGGAGGGGAGGACTGAGCCCCAACCACTCCCACTGCCTCCTCCTCTTTGCCTGGGTAAACACTGGGGAAATTGTAAATGAGGCCCCAGCTCTGCAGGAGACAGTGGAAGAGCTTACCTGTAAGAAGCTGAAAGGAACAATTATAGAACCTGCCACAAGAAGGCAGGTTGGTTTTTGTTTTCTGTTTTTGTTTGTTTGTGTCTTTGTTTTTTATTTTTCCTTTGGACATGAATGTGTATGTGAGGGGTCACTCTGGATTCCCCCTTTTTTCTTTCTATTTTTTCTTTCTTCTTTTGTTTTTTGTTTTCTGTTTATGTGTACACATGAATGATTGAAGGTTCATCTTTCAGTTTTTTTGTTCTCTTTTTTAGTTTATTGTGTGTGAATGTATGTGTGAGGGTCTGATTTGAATACCTGTTTTTCTCCTTTCTTTTTTTCATTTTGTGTTGGGCATGTGTGTGTGTGTGTGTGTGTGTGTGTGTGTGTTTGGTTTTCTTATTTTTTGTTTGTTTTGCACTTTTTTCCAGTTTGCTTTGGTTTTAGTGTGTGTGTGTGTGTGTGTGTGTGTGTGTGTGTGTGTGTTTGCTTTGGTTTCTACTTTTGTTTCCCTGTGATTTAAAATTTGTTTTTTATTTTTGTCCATCTTATTTCATTCTACTTTTCTCTGTTCTCCTCATTGCTGTTACTGTATCTTGAGAACTCAGGGGGTACGCTCATGTACTCATTGCACTGTTATATAGAGTGGTGGTGGGGAGTGGATCTCAGGCAACTCAAACCACAATCAGTGAACATTGCGATTTGCAAGTAGTTTCTGAATCCTAGCTCCACATCCTCCACTTTGTATGACTTTCAAAACTACAAGAGACAGCAAAGTTTCCCACCCTCAGCCCTGTTTCAAAATAGAGCAAATTCAAAGCCCTGATCAGGGAAGAATAGAGGCCTGAACAAACATCAGAAGTGAAAGCCTCTCCCACTGCCACAGAATAACGGAACTAAAGAAAAAAGAGATTGGGCACAAATGAAGAACAATCAATGGAAGAACACAGGCAATTTCCAGTGTACAAAGGGAAAACACCTGAAAAATCAGATCTCTGAGCCCAAGTAATGGAAGTCACCAAAGACTGGCTCCAGAATACAAAAGGATTTGGGAGTGAATGGAAAGAGTGAATAAGACTCAAGAAAGACACGATTGATACAACATGGAAAGAACTTGTAACAGAGATTTGGCCATAAAAATTTTATCCAGGCTGGGCTTGATGGCTCAACCTGTAATCCCAGCACTTTGGGAGGCTGAGGTGAGTGGATTGTCTGAGACCACAGGCTTGAGACCAGCCTAGGCAACTTGGCGAGAGCTCATCTTTACAATAAATAAGAAATTAGCCAGGCATGGTAGCACACACCTGTAGTTCCAACTACTTGCAAGGCTGAGGCAGATGGATCACCAAAGCCCAATAGATCAACACTGGAATGGTGGTGAGCATATCACTGCACTCCAGTCTGAATGATGGAGTAAGACTCCAACTCAAAAAAAAAAAATTCATCCAGGAAAAAATTACAAGATGACAAGCATGGAAAGCAGAATTAATCAAGCAGAAGAAAGAATCTCAGAACTTGAAGTCCAAAACATGGAATTAACCTGACCTATAAAAAACATAGAAGGAAAACTTAGAAAGTAAGAACAAAGCCTCCAAGAAATGTGCAATTATATCAAGAGGTCGAACCAACATCTGATTGGCATCCCAGAAGAAGAAAGTGAAAGGGAGAACAACTTGGAGCAAGTATTCCAGGAGATAGCCAAGAAGACTTTCCCCATCTCACCAGAGATGTGACCAGCCAAACACAAGAGATACAGAAAATCCCCACAAGACATCATATAAGAAGACCAACCCCTGGAAATATAGTAATTTGTCTATACACAAAAAAGTAGGTACAAGATAAAAAATTGTAAAGGCAGCAAGAGAGAAAAGTCAGACTACTTACTGGGGGAAACCAATCAGGATGGCAGCAGATCTATCAGCAGAAACACTACAAGGTAGAAGAGACTGGATTTCAATATTCAAAGCCCTCAAAGAGAAACAATTTCATCCAAGAATTTCCTACCCAGCAAAGCTCAGCTTCATCAGCAATGGAGAATTAAAATCCTTCCCAGACATCCAATCCCTAAAAGATTATGCAGCTTTCAGACAAGCTCTACAGGAGATGCCTAGAAAGGTATTAAGCACAGAAAAAAGAAAAAAAGAATGAGCACACTCTTTCCAACAGAACAGCAGAACACAGAATCAACAAAGAATGCATAGTGACTGCAAAACTTGAAAACACACACATACATCAACCCAAAAGTTAAAAGTAAACAAACAGAGAAAAAAACCATAAGAACCTCATGACTTGGATAAACAATCACATTTCAATGATCAACCTGAATGTTAATGGACTAAATGCACCACTGAAAAGACACAGAATGGCAAACTGGATAAAAACCATGACCCAATAATTTGTTGCATCCAGGAAGCTCATTTTACTACAGGAAATGCACACAGACTCAGTTAGAGGATAGAAAATGGATGTATAGGTGAATGGACAACAAAAGAAGGCAGGAGTCACAATCTTAGTATCAGACAAAACAACCTTTAAGCTATCAAAAATTTTAAAAAGATGCAAAAGGACAATACATAATGATAAAAGGTTCAATCCATCAACAAGAATTGTACATACTAAACATATATACACCCCCAAAAAGAACACCAGCATTTATAAAGCAACTACTAGGTAAACTAAAAAAAAAGATATTGACTCTAACACTATTACAGCTGGGGACTTAAATACCCTGCTAACAACCCTACATAGAGCATTGAGGCAAAAAAATCAACAAAGAGAGTTGGAACCTCAACTTGACACTTGACCAAATGTACTTAATAGATACCTACAGAACATTTAACCCAACAACCACAGAATATAAATTCTACTCAACACCACATGAAATTTACTTCAAGATTGATCACATCCTTGGTCATAAATCAAGCATAAACAAATTTCATAAGATCAAAATAATGCCATGCACCTTCTCATACCACAGTCGAATAATAATAAATATCAACACCAACAAAATTCACCCAAAACCCATAAAGACATGGACACTAACCAGCATGACACTGAATGGTTACTGGGTCAACACTGAAATCAAGGCAGAAATTAAAAGGTTCCTGGAAACAAATGAAATTGAGGAAACAACTTACCAAGACCTCTGAGATGCCATAAGAACACTTCTAAGAGGGGAATTTATATCTCTAAGAACACACATCAAGAAAACAGTAAGATCACAAGTTAATAGCCTAACAAATCACCTAAGGGAACTGGAAAGACAAGACCACTAAAACCTGTTTTTAGTAGAAGAATCCAGATCACCAGAGTAAATGCCCAAGTATGGGACATAGAAGACAAAAATAGCATAGAAAAAATTTACAAAATGAAAAGCTTGTTCTCTGAAAGCCTAAACAAGATGGATGGACCCCCTAGCCAGAATAACCAAGAAAAAGGGAGAAAAAGTCCAAATAAACACAATGAAAAATGCAGAAGATCAAATCACAACTGATTCTGAAGAAATACATACTATTATCAGAAATTACTATGTACACCTGTATGAAAACAAACTTTATAACCTAAATGAAATGGAAGACTTTCTGACATCACACAATCTCCCAAGGTTGCTAAATAGACCAATAATAACCCTGGAAATTGACTGTCATGAGGATATTACCTAAAAAAAAAAAAGACCTATACCAGACAGCCTTCCAGCAGAATTCTACAGAATATAAAAAAGAGGAGCTGACACCAATCTTTTTGAAAGTATTTCGAAAACCAAGAGAATCTGTCAAAAACCTCCTTGCACTGCTAAAGTACTTTGGCAAAGTCTCATGGTATAAAATAAATGTGCAAAAGACAATCGCATTTCTATACACCAATAATAAACAAACAGAAACCCAAATAAAAAGTATAATTCCATTCACAATAGCTACCAAAAAATGAAATACCTTGGCATCTTACTAACCTGAGACGTGAAAGACCTTTAAAATGAAAACTACAAAACACTGCTCAAAGAAATCAAAGATGACACAAACAAGTGGAAAAATATTCCATGCTCATGAATTGGAAGAATCAACATAGTTAAGATGTCCATTCTACCTAAGTCAATCAATAGATATAACACAATACCCATCAAATTACCAGCAACATTCTTCTGAGACCTAGAAACAACAATACAGGAATTCATACGGAAACATAAATGACCACAAATAGCCAAAACAATCCTCAGCAAAAAACAAAACAAAACAAAAACAAAAACAAAGCAGGAGGTATCACACTCCCAGACTTTAAACTGTATTATAAAGCTATAATAATCAAAACAGCCTGTTATTGGTACAAGAACAGGCATATAAACCAGTGGAATAGAGTTGAGATTCCAGAAGCAAAACCTCAATTT
>CAUYQG010011287.1:0-13745 GCA_963574415.1 Tarsius wallacei
TACTTATTTGCTCTATTGGCTATTTCTTTTGTTATGCAGAAATTTTTGGTTTAATAAAGTTACACTTGTTTATTTTTGTTTTAGTTGCATTTGCTTTGGGGGTTTTAGCCATAAATTCTTTTCCTAGCCCAATGCCTGAAAGAGTTCTTTTTAGGGTTTCCTCTAAGATTTTATCGTTTCAGGTCAGACATGTAAGTCTTTAATCCATCTTGAGTTAATTTTTGTATTTGGGGAGAGAAAGAATCAAGTTTCATTTTTCTGCATGTAGATATCCAATTTTCCCAGCACCGTTTGTTGAAAACAGTGTCCTTTCCCTAGTATATATTTTTGTCTGCTCTGTGAAATGTCAATTGGTTGTGGATATTTAGGTTTATTTCTGGATTCTTTATTCTGGTCTATTGGTCCATGTGTCTGCTCTTGTACCAATACCATGCTGTTTTAGTTACTACTGCTTTGTAGTATAATTTGAAGTCTGGTAATGTAATGCCTCCAGCTTTGCCCTTTGTGCTTAGGATTGCTTTGGCTAATCTGACTCTTCTATGGTTCCATATGAAACTTAAGATTTTTTTTTCCAATTCTGTGAAAAATACATTGGTGGTTGGATAGCGATTGCATTGAATCTGTAGATTACTTTGGGTAATATGGTAATTTTAACTGTGTTTATTCTTCCAGTCCATGAGCATGAGATTTTTTTCCATTTTCTCATATCCTCTATTGTTTCTTTGATCAGAGTTTTGTATTTCTTCTTCTAGAGATCTTTCGCCTCCTTGGTTAACTATATTCCTAGGTATTTTAGTTTTTTGACTGCTATTGTAAGTAAAATCAAGTACTTGATTTACTTCTCAACTTGACTGCTATTGGTGTGATAGTGCACATGATTTGTGTGTGTAGAATCTGTAAGCCGAAGAATTACTAGATTCCTTTATCATGTCCGGGAGTGTTTTGGAGGAATCTTCAGGATTTTCTAGGTGTAGGATCATATCATTGGCATACAGAGTTAGTTTGATTTAATTATTTTCTGACATGAGTACATTTTATTTATTTTCCTTGCCTGATTGCTCTGGCTAGAATTTTTAATACTATGTTGAATAAGAGTGGTGAAAACGTGCATCCTTTCCTTGTTCCGGTGTGCTCAACTTTTCTCCATTAGAGATGACATTGGCTGTGGGGTTCTCAAATGTGACTTCTATTATTTTAAGGGATGTTTCCTCTAAGCCTATTTTGCTGGGGGGTTTTATCATGAAGGATGCTGGATTTTATCAGGTGCTTTTTCTGCACCTATTAAAATAATCATGTGATTTTTGTTTATAATTCTGATTATCTAGTGGATTGTGTTTATTGACTTGCATATGTTGACCCACCCTTGCATCCTAAAGATAAAACTTGGTCCTTGTGTATTATTTCTTTTTATGTGTTATTGAATTGAATTGCTAATATTTTGTTGTAAATTTTTGAGTCTACATCCATAAGGGATATTGGTCTGTAGTTTTCTTTTTTAATTGTGTCTTTTCCTGACTTTGGTATTGGAGTCATACTGACCTCATAGTATGAGTTATGGAGGATTCCCACTTCCTCAATCTTGTGGAAAATATTCAGTAAAATTAGTACCACTTTTTCTTTGATGGGCTGGTAGAATTCAACTGTGAGTCCATCAGGTTCTGCACTTTGCTGTTGTTGTTGTCGGGAGACTACTAAAGACTGTTTCAATCTCACTACTTATTATTGGTCTATTCAGGGTTTCTATTTCTTTTTGATTCAAGGATGGGGGTTATATGCTTCCAAAAATTTATTTATTTCCTCTAGATTGCCTCATTTGTTTGCACAAAGGTGTTTAATCTTGAGTGATCTTTTCCATTTCTGTCTTATCAGTTGTAGTCTCCATTTTCATTTATGACTGTGCCAATCTAGGTCTCCTCTCTTCATTTCTTGATTAATCTAGCTAGAGTTTATCAATTTAGTTTTCCTTTTCAAATAATCAACTTCTTGTTCATTGATCTTTTGTATTTTTAAATTTTTAATTTAATCTATTTCTGTTCTTATCTTTGTTATTTTTTTTCTTCTGCTAGTTTGGGGTTTGGCTTGTTGTTCTTTTTGAGTTCCTTGAGGTGTGATGTCAGGTTGTCGATATGTGATCTTTTGCTGTTATTAATGTAGGTCTTAAGTTCTATAAATTTTCCTCTGATCACGGTTTTGGCTGTGTCCCAGAGGTTCTGATAATTTGTTTATCATTGTCATTCATTTCGAGGAATTTTTTAATTTACTTTTTGATATCATTGTTGACCACAGATCATTCAGAAACAGATGGTTTAGCTTCCATGTTTTTGTTTGTTTTTTTCAAGTTCTTCTTGGTGTTAATTTCTAGTTTTATTCCACTGTAGTTTGAGAAGGTGCTTAATATGGTTTTGCTTTTTTTGAATTTATTCAGACTTCATTTGTGGTCTATCATATGGTCTATCTTGGAGAATATTCCATGCGCTAATGAGGAAACTGTATATTCTGTAGTTTGGGGATGGAATATTCTGTAGATGTCTGTTAGTTCCATTTGTTCTAGAGTCTATTTAGTGCTACTCTTTCTTCATTGACTTTCTGCCTTGATAATCAGTGAAGTGTTAAAATCTTCCACTATTATTGTGTTGCTGTCTCTCTCTTTTTTTTTTTTTTTTAGGACTAGTAGAATTGACTTTATAAACCTGGGGGCCCTGGTATTAGAGGCATATATGTTTAAGATAATTATGTCTTATTATTAAATTAAATTCATCCCTTTATTATTATATAATAGCCATCTTTGTCTCTTTTTTTTTTTTACTGTTTTTAATTTAAAGTCTATGTTATCTGACATAAGAATGACTACTACTGCTCGTTTTGGTTTCCATTTGTGTAGAATATTTTTCAGCATCCCTTTACCTTGAGTCTGTAGAAGTCTTTTTGAGTTAAGTGGGTAACTTGAAGGCAGCAGATATTTGAGTTGTGTATTTTTATTCATTCTGCTGGTCTATATTTTTTTTAGTGGGGCATTGAGATCATTTATGTTTAGAGTTAATAATGATATGCAAGGTACTTTACCATTTATCATACTATTTGTTATCTGGTTGTTTTATTTATTTATTTTTGTTTATTTTCTCTATTATGTTGGTGTTACATAAAGTCTGTGATTTCCAACATTTTTATACTAGTGTGTTTTGACCTTTGGTTTCAATATTTTGAACTCCTTTGAGTATTTCTTATAGAGTCAGTCTAGTGGTGACAAATTTGCTCAGTGTTTGCTTTTCTGTAAAGGTGTTTATTTTTTCTTCATCTATAAAACTTAGTTTTGTGGGATACAGAATTCTTGACTGAAAGTTATTCTGCTTGAGGAGATTGAAGATGTGGTCCCAATCCCTTCTGGTTTGTAAGGTTTCTTCCAGGAAGACTGCTGTTAGTCTAATAAGTTTACCTTTGTGAGTTATTTGATGCTTCTGTCTCACTTCTCTTAAAATTATTTCCTTACATTAACTTTGCATAGCCAGGTGTTTATGGGCATTGAGGATAACTTTATTGCAATTAATCTTCTGGGGATTCTTTGGATTTCTTGTATCTCAATATGTAGATCCCTGGCAAGGCCAGGAAAGTTTTCCTCCTTTATTCCTTCAAATAGATTTTTCTAAAACTGTTGCTTTCTCTTTTTCCACTGGAGCCCCTATAATTCTTAGATTTGGAAACTTTACATGATCCCAGATTTCTTGAAGACTTTGTTCTGCTTTTATTGTTTTGTTTTGTCTTCACTTTATTGTTGCCTGATTGGATTAATTCAAAAGCCTTGTCATCAAGTTCTGAGATCCTTTCTTCTATTTATTCTTGTCTACTGTTAAAACTTTGTGCTACATTTTGTACTTCCTTAAATGTTTCTTTCATTTACAGAATTTTATCTTTTATTTGTGTGTGTGTGTGTGTGTGTGTGTGTGTGTGTGTATGTGTGTGTATGTGTGTCTAACTCTTTGGAGAAATTGACATCTGTGTCCTGAATAGTATTTTATTTTCCTTTAGTTTTTTTTTTAATGTTGCTTTTCAATTTTCTCCAGAAATTCATTGACCAATTTTATCAACCTTTTGAATTCTACATCTGGAATTTCAAAAATTTCATTTTGGTTAGGGTTCACTGCTGAAGAGTTGGTGTGTTCACTCGAGGGTGTTGGAGAATTTTGTTTTTTCATTATGTCAGAATTATTTGTCTGGTTTCTTCTCATTTGGGTTGACAATTTCTTCTTATTTGAGGTTGGCAGGGGGTTGACATAAGCACTGTAGTATTACCTTGGTTATATATAATGTTAGCATGGTAAATTTCTCAGCTGCCAAATATGGCAACCCTGTGCTATGTACCTGCACTGGTTTTCAGCATCCTAAATGGTTGGAGTGGCTTTGAAAGTGTTGTTAACTAGTGTTTTGGATAAGGTGTTTGGATAAGGTATTATATCTGATATTGTAGATTGTACTGTTGACCTCCAGTCAGGATGTGATATTTGTGGGAGAAAGACAGATGTGATGGCAGATACAGGTTTTCTACTTGCTGAATATTGCTCTAAGGAAGTGCCTAGTCAGCCTAGACCAAGGCTCTAAGGGTTTCCCAAGTTCTCTGTTGGTTTCGAGCCTTTTAGGAGAATGTAGGGGGAAAGGTCCTGAAGTACTACAGAAGTATGCTTCAGGGTACTCTAGTGGGGATTTGAAGGGAGTGCCAAGCCACTGGAATGATACTGCTGTGCAGGACAGACACAGAAAAGTTCACATGGGAAATGAGCAGTTGCTATGGCAACAATTTCCACCCAGCTCCTGCCTTGGCCTCAAGCAAGTTGTAATCTGAATGTTAGAATGCAGTTGGACTTAGGGCCTCCGGTGTTCTTAGGCACCCCACCCAACCAGAAATTGTCTGCAGTCCAGGGAGTTTGTCCTTGGGGCCTGTTCCTTCCCAGGCTGACTGGAAAGCAGCTGCACTACCTGCAAGGATTGAGTTACTGGGAGATGGTGGGTGGTGCTCACCTAGACTTTTTTCTTACACTAACTCCATGGCAGAGGACAGCTATGGGTAAGGCAGTTTCCTGTGAAAGATTGGAGACCTGCAGGACTCAGGGATCCTACAAGTTTGAAGCAGGAGAACAGAATGCCTGAATTCTCCTCACTCATCTTCCTCACTGTGTCTGGAGGCTGTGGTGGACTTTTTTGGTGCAGGCAAGAATTGGCCAGAACCAGTTCAGGTTGATGGATTTTTTTTTCTTCTTTGCTGTAAGTGGTTATTCTTACTCCTTTTGAGAGTGTGTTATGCTGCTGGTCTCATTCCTCTCTGTGTGCTGAAGAAACTATCTTTGTTTACTTTCACCAAGCTTAACTCTTGTGACCCTCTGTCCCAGATTCTGTCTTTTGCAGTCTTGATTGAATGCATACTGATCCTTGTTTGGAGATAAAAGCTAAAATTACCTTTGAAAATGACAGTTTCTCCACTCATATGGAACTCTCATCTTAAACAAATTTTATTTTGCTAGAGAAGAAAATGACATGATTTGTTGACTAAAAAATAAAATATATGTATATTACGTTTAATAACTTTTTCAACATTTAGAAATGATTCAATTTTTTTGTTATTTATAAATATATTACAATATTCTCAGAGACACTCATTTATAGGTGCCTCTGTGATTCCTTTTGTTCATTTAAAGCAAGCAGCAATTGCCTATAAGAGACAAGGACAAGTTAAAGAAATAATAACTGAATTTAGAAATCAATTCAGTGACACAGCAGGAAAGAAAAAAAAAACTGTCTCATCAGGGTTCATCTATAATGTTAATACCAGTATTCTCAGTTGGTTATTAAGTAATAACGTATTCTATCAAGGAAATATAGGTCCATATTAGAGCAATCTCATTAGCAGATCACTCCTGAGAAAAAGACACTGTTTCAGCTTATTCTTGATTCTTAAATGTTTTCCAATTAACTTGTCTTAGGTAATATATTGTCCGTGGGTTCCTCACATTTTTTTTGTATGAAATACAAAACATACCTTATTTGAAAATGCCCAGAGTTTTTTGGCGTAATGGTTGAAGTGTTAAATGGTACACACTCACACATATCCAAGGCTTCTTACACACACAAACACTCACATATAATATATGTAATGCAAACTTAGTGCAAAGAGAGAGAAAAAATGTTGTGCAACAAAAAGACTGCTAGCCACTAGATCACTAGAATTACTTGACATGTGTAATACAGGAGCAATATCGATGATTCCTAAAACAGCAATATTTAAAATTTTTCTTCACCATTAGAAGTCTATTTTTTATTTTTTATTTTTTTTAGATTGGAAAATATAGTTTATTTAGAAAGTAAGTTGGAGAGAAAGAGGAGATTAACCTCCCCAAGGTAGGGGAAGGAGCCAAAGCTTAGAAAAACATGTCAACCATGGCTCTATGAACATATGGCTTGGCCAGTGCTTAAGTCTATTTTCAAGAGTTAAGCTACATATAACAGTCAAAGGTGAAATGAATTATTAGGATAATAAAGAGGCAGCATATTTAAAATACTTAGATGATTAAGCAAAACTATACATTATTATTTGACAGAAATATCTGGATCATTTTTTATATTTGGCCATATTATTTTATATATACATTCACTCTCTCTATATATATTTGCCATATGGCAGTGATGGTTGTACAGTGTTTGAACTATAATACTATGTATGCAACTCCAATCATAGTTCAAACAATTATTTTCCTATAATTAATTAACAATTGGGTATAACTTTAATTTTATTTTATATCATCATTTTTAGCTATGAATAAGTACACTAGGAGATGAAATGATTTAAATGCAGATACACTTCTATTTTCTCAAAAAATATTACTTCTTTATTTTCAAATTTAATGAAGAAATGACTTAGAAAATGCATTTGGCCTTTTCAGCTGATACTGCAAGTTTGATAAGATTCTTTTCTTTTTTTGGTGATTGAGAAGAGTAATCCTTAAGGCAAAACACATATGATCAAATATTTTTAAATTTTCAAAGATCACCCCTAAAAATCTCTTGTATTTATTTATTAATAATTTCAAGTAGTAAGTTATTTTTATCCTCAATTTATGCATAGAGAAGCTCATGTTTTCCTGCCAATGTGAAGTTCTTAGTTCAAAGTTATTCTTCTAATAAAGTAATATTGAAGCTAAGCTTACCTACCGTATCACTAATATGCAAATAACACTAATGGTTATAATTCTGCTAACTAATAATAATGTGCTACACTTTTGTTTTTTAAAGCAGTATTTATTGAGAAGACAGAGAAGTTCTTATAGTGGGAGGGGATCCAATGGGGTTGCCCAATGTGCTATACATTTAAAAGGCTTTACTGACATGGTGGTACATACATGTAGTCCCAGGTGGGAGGCTTTCTTAAGTTCAGGTGTTCAAGACTGCAATTAGGTGGAGAATAAATAGAGTAAAACCTTGTCTCTAGAAAGAAAGGAAAAAAAACATCATTTACAAACAAAACTTGGCAGGAACTTAATTGAATATATTACGATCTAAAAAAATTATGATCTAAAAAAATGAAATGTTTATTGCAGTTTTAATCACAATAGCAAAAGCATGCAACAACAACAACAACAACAAATGCAACATCCAATGGCATGTTGGTTAACCAAAGTAATTACATAAGAATGATTCCTAGAGGTAATCACTGGTAATGCTTGTCTAACACACTGTCTAGGATGAATGTATCCTGACACATAACAATGTCTCCAGCCTCCAGCATCACTGAATTCAAACCCACTTATCTGCTGACATACCATGAATATCCATGGGAACGCTAATTCAGACCGAGCCTGTTTAAAACAATACATATCACATCCATTTTTAAATCTCAGTTTACTTTGCACTTAAATTTTCTTTTTGTTTTAATCTTATTCAATGCTGTCAGCATGTATCGATTTGTTCATTCCAGAACTTTACAACTATCTTAGACATATTCATTTCTTTTAGCTCCTTGACCCGTCAGCACATATTTTGAAATTACCCTTGAAACATCTCTCACTTTTTTTGGTCTACATTATTTCTATAAGTATTGGATTTATATGTCACGTCCTTGATCTATCCTCCCTAAAAATATTAGAAAGTTATCATTTGAATTAATATATGGTCATATTGCTTCCAGATTTAAATCATGGCAATGTTCATCCCTTTCTCTTGGCTGTGTCCAAGATGGCTACCAAAGCTCACACAGTTATTAATCATGTGACTAACCTGATTGTGAAACTTTTACTCAGTCTCTTAACATTGTATTTTATTGTCTAGTAACATTTAATGGTTTATTGTTGTTACAGTACAATATGTCATACAGCTAGGAGTTTTGCTAGATCCTTCTTCCTATTCTCTTAGGATTTGCCTGGCTAACTCCTACATGCCTTCATTCTGTAGGTATGTCTGTCTGATATGTCACTAAACACTTTTCTATGAGGGGGAACCAAAAGACCCCGGGATTTATTTATTTAAAAAATGGGTATTTATTCTTACTTTTTTTTTTTTTTTGAGTCGGAGTCTCACTCTGTCGCCCAGACTGGAGTGCAGTGGCCGCTCCCGGCCACCACAGCCTCGACCTGCTGGGCTCTGGCGATCCTTCCACCTCAGCCTTCCGAGTAGCCGGAATTACAGGCATGCGCTACCATGCCTGGCTGATTTTTTGGTTTATTGTAGAGCTGAGGTCTCACCAAGTTGCCCAGGCGGGTCTCGAACCCGTGGGCTCAGGCAATCCACTCACCGCGGCCTCCCAAAGCGTGGGATTACAGGCTGAGCCACCGAGCCCGGCTATTCTTACATTTTTAAACTTCATTTACCTTCAAAGTACTCCATTTAATGCAATACACCTATCAAAATGCTTTGTCTACTACTCAAAACTGTTTTTGAACTCATCAATTTTGATGTCTTTTAGTGCTCTGCACTTTGTTTCATTTCACTTCTTTCACATCAGCAAAATGTTTCTTTTTGAGGACATTTTCATCCAGGGAAACCAAAAAAGTCGCTTGCAGTGACATCTGGAGCACGGGAAAGTCATACCATTTTTGGCCAAACACTGCTGAACACTCTGTGCAGTGCGGGCAGGTGTGTTGTCATCGTGGAAGAACCAATCACTTGTTTGCACAATTTGAGATTTTTCTTCTGTAAATCACAACCTTCTCAACTGTCCAGATAAAAAATTTAGTTGACCATTTTATCTGGAGAAACAAATTTTGAGTGTACTACAAAGGTCACACACCTCAAAAGGTCATTCTGATTTTGGGGGGTCTCCCCACATATAACAAAATACATGATGTTTGTAGGAGCATTATTGGACTCTGTATTAAGTTATGCCTTTATCTCTTTTCCCTAATATATGGTAGTATTTTTTAAAACACTTTCCAGGATGAATGTATCCTGACACATAACAATGTCTTCTGTCTCCAGGTTTGCTGAATTCAAACCCACCTATCTACTGACATACCATGAATATCCATGGAAATTTTAATTCAGACTGACCCTGTTTCAAACAATGAATGATCACAGTCATGTTTCAATCTGTTTTGCACTTATATGTTCGGTCTTTGATTTTAATCTTAATCATTAGCATCTACCCTGATGACCCACACTGGATAAACATGTATTGACTGAAAAATAAAATTTGTTATTGTCATATTAATAACAACCTCTAAGAACTTACTATGGCAATTAAAGTTTTAATAACTTTTTAAAAATTCCAGTCTGCGAAATTTAAATAACATAATGCATAACAAAATTAATGGGCAGGAAATCACATACGGCCTTATCAGTATACTTGATTTGTGTAGCAATCAAAGTTCACATGCAGACAATAAATAACTTTATGTGGAACTGATTATATGGACTTTTGTGCTCACAGAATTGCTGAGAAGGCTATGGAGGCAAGCTGTAGTTTTGGTCTGGTTGAATGACTTCCTGTTCACCACTACAGAACTTGTCCATCAAGAGAACTACTACTGCTGGGTACATGTGCCAACTGCTGGATACATGACTGCACTGTTTTATCCACATTCTGGGGATACAAGCAACTTACTACATTTTTTTCTCAGGAATACGACTGGCTCGAGTTTGGGAATCAGGAAGGGTTCCAGGTCCCTCGGTTCTAAAACATGCTGCAGCTGCCAAATTGGAACCAAGAGTTAGCTAGTACTTCATGAATTCTAGCTGCAAATGAAATAAGTTAACCACAGAAAAACAAATACTGCACAATTCCACTTATGAGCCATCTCAGATGGTTAAATTCTTAGAAGCAAAGAATATAATAGTGGTGGCTTGGGACTAGGCCATAGGTGGTAGTAATGGGGAACGGGCATACAATTTTGGTTGTGTTAGACAAACTAGTTCTAGAGATCTACTGTACAACATAGTATCTATATTTAACAATACGATATTGCACAATTCAGAATTTAAGTTGGTAGTCTGAGCTATTTGGGAGGTCGAGGTGAGAGGACTGTTGGCAGCCAGGAGTTCATGGCCAACTTGGGCAATGTAGTGAGATATTGTCTCCAAAAAAATTTGTTAAGAGTTTAGATCTTATATTATGTGTTTTACCAAAAAACAAACAAACAAAACCAAGAGAACAAAGATATACAAACAAACCTTGGGAGGTATTGCATACGTCTATTACCTTGACTGTCGTGATGTTATCATGAGTATTTATATATTCCAAACTTATCTACTTGTACACAATACCTATATGAAGTTCTTTGTATATCAACTATATTACCAAAAAAAAAAAAACTTTTTTAAAAAACGAATGCTAGCTGTAAGGAGGTCTCAAAAATGTAGTTTTTATATTTCCTACAGTTCTAGATGAGGTTGAAATGAAATTGGAATAGATGGTTTATCTAACATTTCCACTATTATCTGTCTATGCCACAAGAGCAGTAAAAATCACACTATATAATACTGTTAAAATTATATTAATATTATTAAAAGTCACATAAATTTTTATCTTTATGTCATAAAACATGATTTATTTATGTATTTTATAGTTAAAATCAAAAGAATACTTATTGAACACCTTTTTTGTGTAAGAGACTTCACCAACTATAAGTAAAATATCTATACTCCCAAAACTTTCCATCAAAAAATAAATTGCATACAAGTAAATATATTTAAATTTTACTCCACTTTTTCAATTATATGTGCAGTTTTAACAATTTTACATGTATAATTCACATTTACCAATTCTTCCTTTCCTATTGTAAATATTATGGATTTCTGAGAGTCATAAATGTTTTCATATATTTATGTATATCTTTTGAATCTCCTTTTCTATATGTCTTTTGGAAATACAAACACATTACATGTATATACACTTATCAATTTATTATGTAAAAACTATAAATTCCTATAAAAATATATAAGGCCTATTAAATTATTTAATACTTACATCAAATGCAATTATGAATTTTTTTAGCTTAATATTGTACTCCTTCCTGAAATTCTCTACCTTCAATTTCCAACTCTTCACCTAATATTTAAATTATCACTTAGTTTAATTATATTGTGCTGGACTTGAATACAGTCTAAGGCAATTCTTGCCATTTAAGAGCATGATTAATGATTCTGGTAGCTCCAATTAAGAAATGTCTTTCCAAGCCTATGTAATCATTTAGCACAGATGGTGAAAATCTGGAATGTAGATCAGTTACTATAAGCACAGTTGACCTAATCAAAGTTAACATCCACATTAAAAATTTTAATATCCATTCATAAAATTCTGTGGCATAACATAAATGTCATGCCATCTTAGGTCTTGCATCAGTAATTGATTTGTTTATGATACAAACATTCTCAATATTCTGTCTTTTCCCAATAATAACAAGTAGAATCATGAACAGGGAAGGTTATTATTTACTAGCCACAGCTCAATGCACCATGTAATCAAATCCTTTGTCAGAGCATCCTGCCACATAATCAGATCGTGTGAATTGTCAAAGGCAATTTTATAAATATATATTCATTTAGAGTGTCAGTAAGCTTGTTATACCATAAGTACATTTTTTTATTTTTTTTTCTTTTTGTTGTTATATTCTGAATTCTTGTGTATGGAGTAATTACATTTCTTAAAAATATAATTCAACTGTGGAAAAATAATAAATTCTCTACTCACCTATAACAAATATTACCCATTGAAACCCAATACATTAAATTATTATGCTTTGATCTGCTTATGATTTTCTCCCAGGATAACTTCTTTACAAGCTATTTTAAATGTATTTTTCTGAAATTTCAATAAATATATTTTGCTGAGCCATGTTAGAATTTAATAACGATGCAGTACACAGTTCAAAACTTATCAAAATTTGTTTGGGTATAGTCACACAAACACTCACTCCCACACTTAAAATTACATTCCTCTTATATTACTCTGCCTTAGTTTTATTTGTACCTGGTAAGTAGTTTACACTTCAGGTTTGTTTACTCTTGGTAACAATGAACAATGTTCTTCATAGGCCCTTGGTATTGATTCAAATGACTAAGCCAAAAATCAATCTGCACCTCTTTGCAGAAGCCAGATGACTCACAACTAATAATAAAAAGGTATTACATAGTTATTCCTACAAGACAACAAGTGCATATTCTCTGAGGAATAGTAGTAAAGAGATAGACCTTTACTCTCCTAAAAATTACTTATGTGCCCTGACCCAGAAAATCATTTAGGAGCTATGTCTTTATTCAACAGTAACTTTGGAAACATTAAGCATCTATACTTGCATTCGGTGCAATTCAGAAGAACAAAAGACGTGGAGGATTTAGTTATATTCTCGGGGAGTGTAGGTTAATGAAATCTGAACAAAGAGAACAAGGAAAGAGAACAAAACAAAGTAGAGAAACAGAGCAAACAAATGCTAGTGGCTATAAAGCAATCACAAGGGTATTTTGGTTTAATCAAAAGTATTTGAAGAAGGAATTGATTGATACGGCATGGAAGATAATTTCTGGGCAAAAGCTGTTGGACATGGGCCTAAGTGTTGTAAGATTTAGTGGAAAGGAAAGAATGTTTATGGTTGGGAACATCTGTTTACTGGCTTACATGTTGCCTTGTGTCCAACAATAATATAAGAGTAATTATATTAAACATAACAATCAATTATATGTTAATTATAATGACAATATAATAATAAACGGTCTTGATCCTTTGACTCAGTTTCCTGATCACTCCGTGTGGTGAAGGCAATGACACAGATGAGTGATGCCTTGGACAGAGACAACTCGCCTCACCCTTTTCCTTTGTGAAGAGCCCCTGCCTGATGACAGCATGGTCTTCTCAGCTGTAAGCATACATGGGCTGGCTCTGTGAACAACAGTTCCCTGTCTTTAGTACTGCCTGTGACCATGAAGCGTGTATGAGTAAAAATTCCAAGTACTGTGATAAAGTCATTGGACACGTCTAGGTTTTGTGCATCAATAAAATTAGTATTAGTCTATGTTTACCTGACCATTGTGTCTATATTTGCAATGCAGTCAGTACGTAGGCAGGAAATAGAACTTACTTATTCATTGGGCGCCTCAAATGCTAATGGTCTTGTAGTTTAATAATAAGAAAAACTAGCCGGGCTCGGTGGCTCAGCCTGTAATCCCGCGCCTTTGGGAGGCTGAGGTGAGTGGATTGCCTGAGCCGGCAGGTTCGAGGCCCGCCTGGGCAACTTGGCGAGACCTCATCTCTACAATAAATAAAAAAATCAGCCGGG
>CAUYQG010011293.1:0-16620 GCA_963574415.1 Tarsius wallacei
AGGCCTACTGTTAAACAATTTTAAAGGTTTAACAAATTCCATTTCAGGGACTTGGATTCTGAGTGATGCAATACCAAATACCTATGTTTAGTTTACTTGTGTCTCCAAAGGATTTCTAGTGATTATTATGCTAAACTGCAGTTGAAAGATTGTCCTGTCCTAGTTTTACATTTGATGGAGTTTTCCTTGGATTTGCCAAGGGGTGGGATAGGTTGCCACTTGGCCTGCAGTAGAAACGTTTGAATGTCTTTTAAAACCTACCTATAGGAAATTTATTTGTGTCTAGCCTGTGCTAGCTACCCTGCCTCAATTATTTATTTTTTAGAGATTTTTCGATCCCATAATTATTTGGGGTGCTGAGGGGTGAAGGTCTGTTTTCTGTAATTTCGTCGGAGCTGATAATGGGCACAGTCCTGCCTAGCCAGAGATTGAAAATCTCTCCTTGTCTGACTTGAGGTGTCCAGATTTGTTTCAGCAGTGGCATTGTTTGCAGGCACTGGCTGGAATTCTTGCATGACCGTTATGTGGGCATGAAATTACTGGATTTTAGCTTAATAAAAGGAACCTTTTTGTAGCCTCGAGTGTTTATAGAATTTCCTTTATTTCTTTTTTTTTTTTTACAAACTTTTACCTACCGTGCTTGACATACTCATACCATTTTTCGACATGCTTAAACCTTTTATTTTTGTTCCATACCAGCTATTTTATTATAGAGCAAAAATGTACCATACAGGATTCTTTCCTATACAATTATTTCTTTTTTCTTTATCCTTTTTTACCAAAAACATACCTTATGCCCACAACCTTTTTTACACTTTTCCTAACCTTAGAGCTCTAACCAAAGCAATAAGTTTATATGCAGTGGAAGGGCTTAGATAAGGATTCATCGTAGAACTATCAGGGGAATCCAAAGCTAAACAAAAGGCACCTAAAAAGCACAATGGTGATGGCTCAGGGCAAAGAATAATACGAGTTTCAATTTTGTTTATAATGTCCCTTTCCAATAATGGAGCTGAACACGTTGGCATAACAAGGAAGGAGTGTTGAAATATTTTATCTCCCAGAACACATGAAAGTAACGGCGTAGTGAGGGGCCTGGATATAATGCCCTGCACCCCCACAACTGAAAGGGGTAAAGGAAGGAGTGGACCGGGAAATTCACGTAGAGCTGAGCGTGTAGCTCCTGCATCAATAACAAATGATATAACCCTGCCAGCTACTGATATTTCCACCCTAGGCTCAGTTGGTTTAATAGTTTGTTCCAAAGACATTGGGGCTACTAAGCCAGGGGCGAGTCAATCCAACTGAAGCAAGCCCAGCAGATCCCCTTCTGAGATCGTGCGAGATGCTTGGTGTCCCCTATTTGCAGCAAGCCTTTGGGCCATGTGCTCTCCTCCATCTGGGCGAATGAGGAAATCACAAGTCCAATGTCCACACTGTTTGCATTTGGAACAGCGTCTTGTGGGTGGCAGGACTTGACAGTCTTTGGCTATATGCCCATTTTGACAGCATCGGTAACACACCTGGAAAGGGGACTGTGTACCCCTTCTGCGATTGACCATCTTGGGTGGAAGATTATCAGTGGTGACTTTTTCTGCTAAAGCGGTAGATAAAAGCTGAAACGCTTCCCGCTTATATTTGCGGTCCTGCATTTTTTCCTCCTCCCAGTTGTTAAAAACTTTAAAGGCTGTGTCCAACAGATCTAGTTGAGGGGTTTGTGGGCCCTTCTTTAATTTTTGGAGTTTGCACCTAATGTCCGGTGCTGACTGGGAGATAAAATACATAACCGAAAGAGCTTGTCCCTCCAGAGAATTTAAATCAATATTAGTAAACTGCTGCAATGTCTGAGAGAGGCAACTGAGAAACATTGCTGGATTTTCATCTGGTTTTTGAAAAACTTTTTTATTTTGTCTTAGCCTGTTTATTTGTTTTTTTTTTTCCAAATTTTATTATTTGCTAACTTGTAGTCAGTTTAAATTTGATTTTAATAATGCACTTATTATTATTATTAAACCATGTAATTTTAATTTGCTTTAATTATTCAAAATCTGTTTCATTGGGGTGCCCGTGGGCAAAGACCATTACACACTTTTTTGGTTACTTTTTTTTGAAAACTCAGAATTTGCTCTGAATGCTTGCAATTTATTTCTTAAAGGAGAATTCTAAAACAAACAAATAACTAATAAAGCCATAAACAGTAATGCCAGGAATTCCTGGAACCCTGATGGCTTTTTCCAGGCTGAGTGTTCTCAGTCTTCCTTGAAGTCCCCCTTTTTTTGCTTCATGACTTTTCAATGATGTTTACAAAATGGACTGGCACAAAACCTTTTCAGAGTGAACAGACCACATAGATGTAAAATGATTTGTTTTTACTTCTTTTTAATTATGAACAGGCAAATTGTTAAAAATTCTTATGAATTACTAAACAGTAGCCTTAGTTGTAAGACGTGGATAATTAAATGAGAGTGATTAGGTTTTGCTTTATGCTCCACAGAGTGTGCCTAGTACTTGACCTGTCCCTTAGGTGAAGTACCGAGCTTATAAGATGACTTAATCAGGTGGGAATGGCCAGTTTCCATGCCTTATTAAGTCCTGCAAAGTATTTAGCATTTAAAGCTTCACCAGTATTGTTAGAGGTGTGCTAGTTAAGCATAGCCAGAAAGGCAGGCAGTAGTGTTATTTAGCATTACAATATAAAGTAGGGACTCAGCATACATTACATGACTCTAAGTGACTTTTCAACAGTTTTACAGGGACAAGCAGTTGATTACGATTTTAGGTAAGGCCTAAACCTTTAGAAACAGACTTACTTTTAACTAACCTGGCCTTTAGCATTTGAAAACAAGAACAGTTTATTCAGTCCCTTAGTTGCCAGAGAAAGATTACAAAATTATTTTTTCCAAGGCTAGCATTAACTTGCACTGAGTTGGCAAAAGGCTAATTAGCATATAAGAGACATTTCTGTTTCTTTACAGGTGGATTAGAATGAACTCCTTCAGAATTAGTGAAGAAGAACACAGGCTAAAGAAAGGAGGGAAATATACAATGACATAAAGAAACATGCGCCAATTAAGTTTTTAAGAGACAACATGTCCCATTAAACAAATCATAACAATTCAACCAGCTTTTTTTTTTTTATATTAGGGGCTGACTGAGAGATATAGGCTATGACTAATGCCCTCTGGTTTTTGGGTGCCTTTGGGTCTATTGGGGTGTATGTCCGATAGGCCTCCATGGGATGCTCCAGAAAAGCGGTGGGAGATTTCTGTGGCCCTTGAGTGACTTCACTCACCTTAGATAAATTTGTGTGGCGCCTTGCGGCAGCCCAGAAACCCCCCAATATAGTCTGGCAATAAGTGGTGAGACACTCCCTACCATGATTAGTGTTAGGGTCCCAGTTTGGTCTGTCAAGGGGAAAGACGCGCTCCAATTGTGCATGTTCTGCTGGCCGGCTGTCAGGTCCCAGGATTAACTTCCTTGCTTCCTGGTGAATTCTCTTCCTCTCTTCTGCGGTGAAGAGAGCTTGGAGGAGCTGTTGAAAATTATCCCATGTGGGCACCAAGGCGGGGCTCCCGTCCCACCCATATTAAACCCTGGGGCCTGTCTTAAAAGGGAAACCACCAGCATCTGCGTTTCCAGTTTTTCTGAGGATGAATCCGGGCTTGTTGGTTGACTGGGACCCATCAGCTCTCCTGAGGACAGATGGGGAAGCGGGGGACAGATGGGCTGAAAGGGGGACCTGCTCCTAGTGTGTGACAGACTGAGAATTTCTTGGGCCCTCTGCTCCCACCCAGTTGCAGGGTACAGTGGGGGAATCTCATTGTCCTCCGATAGGCTTTGGAGGACCGGGGGTTTGGTCTTAGGGGTTTCCTACAAAGTCAAAACATGAGAAAAGTTATTTTCCTTCTTTGCCTTTTTTATCCATGGTGGCTGCTGCATTATCAGGAGGTACCATGCAGTGATATATGGGATTTGGTCTGGATGGCGGTGACAGATGAACTGGCGGACTTTTTCCGCTACAGTGGGATTGAAGGTTTCCTCTGGTAGCCAGCTGCAATTGGGAAATGTAGGCCACTGGAGAGAACAAAAAGTGGTTAATTTACCCTTGTTTATCTGGCCACCCGCGTCTTGGGTTGCTTTTTAGAAATCCTTGAAGTGGCTCAAGACCAGCTGTAAGGAAATGTCAGGCTGAGAGCATTGTTGACCCATGATATTAATTACAATAACAGACACAACAGTAACAAACACTAAACACACAAAGACAGCAAAAACTGAACAGAGAGATCACACATTTGAGGGATATTTCTGTGACTTTTCCCTGTACTTCCCTTGGAGGTCAAAACAGACAGAGAACTTTGAAAATCCCCAGAACCCCACCCTTGGTTTACAGTGGCAAGCTACCTTCTTGGAGCAACACACACCAAGGAGAAACCATACAGCCACCATCACAGTTGGCTTTCTCCCATAAGCACCAAGCCTGGCCAGAGGTCAACAGTACAACTCACCACATACTTCAGCTTTGGAGAAGTCCTTATCCAAAACCCCAACTGTCAACACTTTCCAAGCCACTCTGGCTACTCAGAATGCCATGAACAGTGTAGACACCCAGGACAGGACTGCTAGAGCTGGCAATTGAGAAACTCACCACACCAAGGCTATATATAACCAAGAGAACCCGACAGTGCCTATATCAGCCTACTGCCAACCTCAGATAAGAAGACATAGTCTACCCAAATGAGAATAAACCAGAAAAGTAATTCTGACAATGTGAGAAAAAAGAGTTCTCCAACATCCCACAAGACCACACCAGTTCTCAACAGCAAACTAATCAAAATAAAATTTTTGAAAAGCCAGAAATAAAATTTAAAAGTTGATTATAAAATTGATCAATAAACTTTAGGAGAAAATTTAAATCCCAAATAAAGAAATTAAATAAGCAATTTGGAACTAAATGAAAAATTCTCCAGAGAGATAGACACATTAACAAAAAAAAAAATCTGAAATTCTGGAAATAAAAGATCATTCAGGAAAGTACAAAATGCAGTGGCAAGTTTTAATAGTAGACTAGCACAAGCAGAAGAAAGAATCTCAGAACTTGAAAACAAGGCTTTTGAATTAACCCAATCAGGTAATAATAATAACAAATAATCAAAAGAATGGAACAAAGTATCCAAGAAGTGTGGATTATATAAAATATTTAAAACTAAGAATCATAGGTGTTCCTGAGGAAGAAGAGAAAGTAATGGGTTTGGAAAAACTTTTTGAGGGAATAATGGAGGAAAACTTCCCTGGCCTTGCCAGAGTTATAAACATTTAGATGCAAGAAGCCCAAAGAACCTCCAGAAGATCCGTTGCAAAAAGGTCATTCCCAAGGCATATAATCATCTGGTTATGCAAAGCTAATGTGAAGGAAAGAATTTTAAAAGCAGTAAAACAAAAGCATCAAAAACATACTAAGGTAAACCTATCAGATTAACAACAGACTTCTCAAAAAAAAAAAAAAAAGAAAAAGAAAAAGCCTTACAAGTCAGAAAGCCAATCTCATCAAACAGAATAACAGTCAGCCAAAAATTTTGCATCTCACAAAATTGAGTTTCATAAGTAAAGGAGAAATGAAGTACTTTACAGACAAGCAAACACTGAGGGTATTTGTTCCTGCTAGACTGGCTCTACAAGAAATACTCAAAAGAGTCTCAAATACTGAAAGCGAAGGTAGAAAACACACTAGTAGAAAAAAGGCTGTAAATCATAAAGTTCACAGGTCTACTGAACACCAACATAATAGAGAAAACAAATAGATAAATAAAACAACTAGGTAACAGCCAGTATGATTAATGGAATAGTTCCTTTCATATCATTATTAACTCTGCATGTAAACAATCTCAATGCCCCACTACAAAAATACAAACTGGCAGAATAGATACAAATACACAACCCAATATCTGTTGTCTTCAAGAAACACACTAAACTCACAAAGATTCCTATAGACTCAAGGAAAAGAGGTGGGGAAAAATGTTCTGCGCAAAAGGAAACCAAAAATGAGCAGGGGTAGCCATTCCCATATGAGATAAAGCAGGCTTTAAGTTAACAACAATTAAAAAAAAAAAAAAAAGACCAGGATGACTGTTATATAATGATAAAGGCATCAATCCAACAAGAAGACATCAAAATTTTAAATATATATGTACCTACTGCCAGAGCCCCCAGCTTTATAAAACTAGACCTAAAAATGATATAGACAACAATACAATAATAGTGGGAGACTTCAGCACTCTACTGTCAGCAATAGACAGCTCATCAAAGCAGAGAGTCAACAAAGAAACAGTGAAGTTAAACCAGACTCTAGAACAAGAGGAACTAACAGACATCTACAGAATATTCCACCACAAAATTACAGAATATAAATTTTTCTCATAAGCACAAGGAGCATTCTCCAAGATAGACCACAAATCAAGTCTCAATGAATTCAAACAAATAATATCGAGAACCTTCTCAGACCACAGTGGAATAAAACTAAAAACTAATTCCAAGAAGAACTCACAAAGCCAAACAAAAACATGGAAGCTAAACAATCTGTTTCTGAATGATTCTTGGGTCAACATTGAAATCAAGATGAAAATTTTAAAATATCTTGAAACAAATGACAACAATGAAACAAGTTATCAAAACTTCTGGGACATAGCCAAAGCTGTGTTCAGAGGAAAATTTATGGTAGTCAAGGCCTAGATTAATATGACTGAAAGATCAAATGTCGACAACCTAACATCACACCTCCAAGAATTAGAAAAACACAAACAAACCAAACCCAATGCTAACAGAAGAAAATAAATAATGAAGGTAAGAGCAGAATTAAATGAAATTGAAATTTTTAAAAAAAGCAATACAAAGGGTCATGAAACAATGAGTTGTTTCTTTGAAAAGAGAAACAAAATTTATAGACCACTAGCTACATTAAGAAACAAAGAGAGAAATCTTAAATTAACATAATCAGAAATGAAACTGGAGACATTATAACTAATATCATGAAAATTCAGAATAACATTCAAGACTAATATGAACAATGCAAACAAACTAGACAATCTAGAGGAAGTGGATAAATTGTGGGAAGCATACAACCTTCCAATCTTGAATAAAAAAGAAATAGAAACCCTGAACAGACCAATAACAAGTAGCAAGATAGAAACAGTTATTAAGCCGGGCTCGGTGGCTCAGCCTGTAATTCCATGCCTTTGGGAGGCTGAGGTGAGTGGATTGCCTGAGCCCGTGGGTTCGAGACCCGCCTGGGCAAGCAAGACCTCATCTCTACAATAAATCAAAAAATCAGCCGGGCATGGTAGCGCGCGCCTGTAGTTCCAGTTACTTGGAAGGCTGAGGTGGAAGGATTGCCGGAGCCCAGCAGGTCAAGGAGGTGGTGGCTGGGAGCGGCCACTGCACTCCAGTCTGGGCGACAGAGTGAGAATCCAACTCAAAAAAAAAAAAAAAGAAAGTTATTAAAAGTGTCTCAACAAAAAAGAGTCCAGGTCCTGATGGACTCACAACTGAGCTCTACCAGACCTTCAAAGAAAACCTGGTACAAATTTTACTGATGCTATTCCACAAGATCGAAGAGGAGAGAATCCTTCCTAACTCATTCTATGAGGCCATTTCTATTTTGATACCAGAGCCAAAAAAAAAGATACAAAGAAGAGAGAGAGAGAGAGAGAGAGAGAAAGAGAGAGAGAGAGAGAAAGGGAAAATAAAACTACAGACTAGTATTTCTTATAAACATAGATACAAAAGTCCTCAGCAAAATATTAAAATATTAGCAAAATGAATTCAACAGCACATAAAAAAAATACACATGACCAAGTGGGTTTTATGTCAGCCATGCAAGTGTAGTTTAGCACATGCAAGTCAATAAATGTGATCCACTATATAAACAGAATTAAGAGCAAAAATCATATGATTATTTCAACAGACACAAAAAAAGCTTTTGATAAAATCTGGCATCCCTTCACGATAAGACCCTCAGCAAAATAGGCATAGAGGGAACATTCCACAAAATAATAAAAGCTATAGATGTCATAAACTCTCAGCCAATGTCATTCTGAACAGAAAAAAGTTGAACACATTTCCCCTCAAAACTAGAACAAGACAAGAATGCCCACTTTCACCACTACTACTCAACTGAAGCTGAACACAGGCTCTCACAACAATGCTACTGGTCTATTGATGCCAATGGATTCCTAGAGCACTTACCTAGTTGGGAAGCCTGTATTACAAGGGCCCACTCTCCAAAAAAAAAAGGTAATTCCGTTTTTTTATTTTTTGCATTCCCCCTCGTAAATTATTTGTACATAGTCATTGACATATATTTAAAAAATACATGCATGCCTAAAAATAGCTGATTTATCAGAAATATTTATTGTACTGTCATAACAATAATCAATGTCACTTAAGGTTCGTCATTGCATATATATGGGGGTATGCATTTTGTGTGCACACATGTGAGTGTGTGGCATGAATCCACTTACTTTCTAAATTATAGATTAATGTCATTTCTAAAATAACCAAGCAATAACATTTTTACTCTATTAGTATTTTACAAAATGTTGGAATAGAGATATATGCTAATTTTAGTTTGTTTTTGAATTATAGACCAGAAATCTGTACTATTTTTATTATTTTTCTCATATACATGCTGCAATCTATTGCAAAGTTTTGGCTCAAATAAAAAAGTAATCATTAAATAATTAGTATATTTTACCAGAAATAAATAACATTTATAAAATGAAGAAACATAATACTGAGAACAAAAATCTTAAAAACTTAAAAAAAGTTAAACCTTTTATATAGCTATGGGAAAAGAAAACAAAGGAACACACGGGCACACACACACACATACCTGTGACCACAAACCTAAAACCAGATAACAGACATATTCTTATCTTTTACTTGTTGAATGAAATTATTATAAGTGCTATTAAGGTGCAAATATTTTTCATATACTATGCAGATTGAGTTAAAAGTCTAGATAATGTACTTCATGCTTGGGTGTGAAAATAGCTCAATATTTTTATGCTAATTTGAGTTCAGATAGAGTTCAAAATAAAGTGATTTATGATTATGAGATGACATTTGCCTCAGAAAAAATTTAAATAAGTTTTCCAGCTCAGGAAAATGCTGTTTATTAGATTAATGGTAAATTTCCTGACACTGAGTAAGCAAGCAAGGTGGACATTTACTTTTCTGGTTGACATTTAAAAAATGAGAGTCCCTTGTAAAAATACTGAAACCAAGATACAAACCATTCATATTCTTTTGTGTAGTTTCTCTTATTACTGTCACTGGCTCTCCTTCTTGTTATCTATTTTCTTGTATTTTAAAATACGATCAATGTTTGGTTTATTAATAATTCCTATGTTATTGTAAAGTTTTAAAATGAATTTAGCTATTCATGTGCATATTAATGTATTATACATTGATTAATATTTTAAACTTTGCTTAACTTTTTGACATGTTCTGGGAGCAGGAGTGTAGAGATTAGATACAGCCACAAAGAAAACCATCTTAGGAATAGAAACCTCACATAGGTATTTTTGATCTACTTCAAAATAAAAGGGGGACTTCTAAAAAAGCATAATAATAATAATAATAATAATAATTTTTCTTGCATACTAACACTGTGGGAGAAATCAAGACATCAATCAAGGAAACAGTCTTAGAAAAATAATTAATCATTAACTATTGACATCATCATCATCATCATCATCATCATCATCAGTATTCTTACTATTTTCAAAGGAAACAAAATATTTTCTAGGCAACATCTCTAAGTCACATGAAGACATTTCTCCCCACTGAAATAATGTCTAAGCAAATACATCTTTATAAAAATCAATGAAACATTAAATATATATGTGTGTGTGTGTGTGTGTATAGTTGACCCTTGTGTGTGTGTGTGTGTGTGTGTATATATATAGTTGACCCTTGAACTACATGGGGGTTTGAGCACCAACCCCTCATGCTGTCAAAAATTTTGACTCCCCCAAACTTAACTACTAATAGCCTACTGTTGGTTGGAAGTCATACCGATAACATAAAGAGTTGAATATATATTTTGTATATGTATTATACACTGTAATCTTATAATAAAGTATACTACAGAAAAGAAAATGTTATCAAAAACCAAAAAAGGAGACAATACATTTACAGTATTGTACTGTATTGATACTATAAGTTTACATTGTTTATGAGATTTTGAGAAATGGCTCAATCTATAGTACATATCAAGCAATTCAACTTTGTGTGTGTGTGTGTGTGTGTGTGTGTGTGTGTGATGTCAGGACTTTTCTGTTTCTTAAGAGCACTTCCAGCATCTCTAGTGGCACTTCTTATGGATCCTATGTGTTATCCAAGGTTTACAGCATTGCGCTAGAATATGAAGAATACACTAGAACTAGGAGACCACTTTTTACTGTGTTACACAATCTACTGGAGAGGTGAGGTGCTCACAGGAAGATGATTAGCTCACGTGGCGTTTTAAGCAAATACTCCAAACACTTGAACTCACTGCAATAGCAACAAGAGAGAGCTATAAAATTATTACAGAACAGCACTTATTATATTAATTTTGTGCAGCTATAACTTAATAATATATTTTAAAATTTGTTTACTTTTCTCTGGACTGCAAATGGTCACATATGGTCTGCGTGTGTGTGCATGTGTTTTAATAAATTTTACACTTTTAAAATAGATTTGTGACATTTTATGGTACTAAATCATGAAGTAGACTAGTATCTACATATATTTTATGAATTCATGAAGCACTTAACTTTTACATAAATATTTCAATATTTATAGGCTATGCGATTCATTTGTGATTTATTTCAAATCGTCAAAAAATCTCTAAAAAATTTTCCAACGTATTTGTTGAAAACAAATTTACATTTAATAGACCCACACAGTTCGAACCTGTATTGTGTTGTTCTAGGGTCAATGATAGATAAAAAGATAGATAGATATAGATAGATAAATGTTTTAAGTGTGTGTGTGTGTGTGTGTGTGTTTGTGCGTGCGCGCGCATGTGCGCGCGTATGTTTTATGGAGAAGACCTGACAAAATTTGTATTCCTATTGAAAAGAGCTGATTACCTTTATAAAACTGTTAACATTTTCAAATAAATATTCCCTTTTCTTCTTCTATATTCCTGTCAGACATCAGTCTTTTTTTTAATGATAAACAACTTTTTTTACTAGGTAATTCATCACTCGTTTTTTTTCCCAATATCTCCTTCGATTCTGGCTTCCTTATCTCTCAAACACATTCCAATATAAAACAAGGCAAATCAAATGAAATACAGTTACTGAGGAATTTGATTTCAGCTATCTTTTTGCAATTCAGGGTTGCAAAGTTGAGTGGATTTGCTCACATCATCCAACAGCATTGCTTACAATTTTATAACGCATACAAAATTCAAATCTACTAAACACAGGCCTCAGTCAATGTTTGTGGAGAGAAAAGAAAAAGAGATAATTTTAGTATGAGAAAGTCAATTACTTGACATTTTGGTCATAGATTTGAAACCCATGAATAGCTCTCAAGTGGTATATGCATGTTTTCACTCTATATCTGGGTAGTTCTAAACTAAAAGAAAACACAATACAATATGATTTGCTCATAAAGCTGTTAGAATATGTCTCTCCCCAATTTTAGCTATAGATAGTAAATGTTTATAGGATTATTACAATATTCAACAATTTTTTCATTTTCCAAAATAAATTCTGTAACTCATCTTAAATGCTACCTTTTCTTCTCTCAATTTTAGTTGTTGTTACCATTCTCATTTTTAGTACAATAAAAATAAATATATTAATGAAAGTAGCTCCAAGGTCCAAAAATCAGAAACAAAAGATAAATAAAGATAAAAAATTACCAGAATACTCTATGGGAAAAAATACATGAATAACTTGAAAAATGTAGCTTGGTTTTACTCTTTCTCTCCTATTAAAATGTCAGCTGAGAACAGAAACTGTTTTATTTACTGCATAATGTAGATCCTTACTTCATTACTTCCATTTAAAATAGACCCAAATGAATCAAAGCCTTCACATAACTCATCAAAAATGTATTAGAAGAAAAATTATTAATTTTTGAAAATAATTTTGGGAAGAGGAGAATCTTTCTAAACTACTTGTAAAAACCATAAGCTATCATAGAAAAAAAGAATAATTGTGACCAAATTATATTTTTCAGATAAAAAAATAACATAAAAATTTAAAAAACAAAATATATATATATACTCACAATATATGTGACTAATGTAAAGCTATTTTCTTCATATATAAAGAAAGTTTTCAAATCAGAAAGCAAAAGAGAAACACATGCGAACAATGACTATTTGGTTATCAACCTGATTAAATGTAAACTGCAGTTTCAATTTGTTTATAAGGAATGAATAAAATGTTTATTATATATTTATCTAGATCCAATTATATATATTATTCATTTTTATACATAAATCAGTTAATTTTTTAAAATATTATGCCAGTGTCTCTTCTCTATTCATTCATTTTACCTTACCTTCATTCAACACACCTTAATAGAGCATCTCAGTGCCCTAACACTGTTCTGGCCATTGAGTACACTACAGTAAATAAAACAGTTTCTGTTCTTAGCTGACATTTTTGATAGGAGAGAGAGAAGTAAAACCAACCGACAAACAAATATACAATAAAACCTCAGAGAGTGTTAAGTGCTTCATAGCATGATAAAATATATCACTGGTAATATTAACAGCAATATTTAATGGTAAGTGAAAATGAAAATCATGATGGAACGGTTATTTTGAATAGGATGGGCTTCTTTCTGAGGAGCTGACTTTTGAATCAGAGATCTGAATAATGGGAAGAGCTATATAATATAATATCTGAGAAAACTACAGTCCAGTCTTGAGAAATAGCAAGGAGAAACATCTCTAAGCTGCTTGTTCATTGGGTAAGTCAGAGGAAAAATAAGGATGTAGGCTACACTGAAAGAGAATGAGTGAAGAAAATAGAGTAGAAAATGACTTAAGATAGCTAGAGGCAAATTCCATAGGATCATGCGGGATTATATTTTAGCTTGTCAGTAAATAAACTGTGTGTAGGGGTGGGGTGGGGTGGTGGAGGAATTAGTTAACTATTACTCCAGGCATTTTGGAATAATGGAGTGAATTGTGAATTACAGACTTTAGTGAGATCTGCAATAATAGGGATGGAGAGGGCCAGGTGCAGTGGTTCAGGCCTGTAATCCTGGCACATTGAAAGGCCAAGGCAGGGGGATCGCTTGAGCCCAGGAGTTAGAGACTACAATTAACTATCAATGGATCACTGTACTCAAGCCTGGGAAGCAGAGCAAGACCCTGTCTCTAAACAAAAAATAAAAATAAAAAATAAAAAAGGAGGGAATTTATGAAGAATAAAGTTTGGCAATAAACTAATTGATGATTAAGACTTGGTAAGAACAAGTAGCTAGAGTTGTAAAAGTGATTGTCATTCACACATTAAGAATGTTTAGAGCATGGAAATATAAGAGATCAAATAGATAATAACTTATTCTCAATTTGATAATTTTTCTTTTGAAAACTATATTTCATCACTGTTAGTTTTTCTTATAATACTAAAGTGATTATAATGAATAAAATAATTTATTATTTGAATGGGTAAATGATTTACTATTACTCTAAACATAAACTGATGAAAAGTTGTATTTGGCAGTAAAAAATAAAAGTAAAAAAATAAACTCATGCCCTTGGACACTGACCTTTAAGTTTTGCAGGTCTATACTATGAGGCTGTGAGGTCTGATGACTCATATACTTTCAAAGTGCTGTGAAGCCTTTCATCCTAGAACGACTCCTAACATGATGTAGCAATTAATATTTTGTGAATGCATTATTGATTAAAAACATTACAGATCAATATTTTTCTTCAGATGTAACATAAGTCTCACTTTCTTAAACTATAGAACAAACTGTAAATTATCAATGAAAATAATAAGTTTATTTTTTAAACTTGACAATAAACTTGACATGCATACATAGAAAATTATGAGACAACTCTTTCCCTTTTAGTATTAACAAATACAACATTGAAGTGGCCTACAGTGCTTCCAAATACAAATAATTTAAACACTGACAATTTGTTTGAGAATAACTTGGCAAAATGAGTACGAAAACAAACGGCAAAACCATGGACACTGAAATCAGGTGTAAATATTATCAAATCTCATTTAATTTTTGGCCCAAACTAAACAAGTTTAACCACTTTGACAAATGAGGAGCCAAATATTTCTCTCTTGAAACTCTGTGTTGTCCCTTTCAATAATTCAAAATCATCGTGGATTTGATGTGTTGTCAATTAGTGGATAAGTACAAATAATACAGTCTTGTTGTGTTGTGTTTGTTTGTTTATTTGCTGCTGCTTCCTTCTACTGCTGTTGAAGAGTGGCCCCATAAAGTTATTGGCACATCTTGGAATGTGCTGTTCCTGAACACAGTGCAGATTTATCAGGAGACTTCAAAACAGGAGCCACACTCAATTCTCTGCAGGACAGTGGGAACCAACCTTAGATTCCAAGAACAACTAACTCTCAGTACTGAGATATTTGCAGGAATGTGTGGGGTAGCGATCTCAGCTCCACAACTAAACTGGCAGGAAAGTGGTCCACTTTCCATTTTGCGCCTTTCCTCTTCCAAATTTTCAGATCAAAGATGTACCCCTGTCCATCCGTAGGAATCTTGAAGTTTCTTGTAGGGAGGAAGTGTATGTAATTCCATCCCTTGTGCTTACGAGAGTTCGAAGGGCCCACCTCCCATGGGGTTGCTGTTACCCTACAATGCTATAGAAAGGGTATCAACAGGTAAACTCGTATGTAGCTTTCTCAAGAGAAACAAATGTCTGCAGTGGTGGGTGTAGAGGTGTCGTCCCCGTCTCCATGACTTTTCATGGGCGCCAGGACTGCTCCACCGCTGGGGCAGAACCACTGCTTACACCCCCTGAACCCAGCACTTGTGTCTGCCTTTCCACTGAAAGAAACTTTCCTTGGTCTGGGAGATCTGGGACACAAAGAAGTCTGCACTCTGGCTTTATGTTTTTATTTATTTGTCCCACCGGGTGTTCCTGTGATGTAATGCACTCCCCCTTCCCCTGGGAGTGGTAATCTGTGAGGGTCTGATATCTGTGAGTCCTGCGGCTCTCCTGGGTCTAGCAGCCATATGGACTGCCACAATTCAGACTAGTGCTAGGGAGTGCCTGCAAGGTGGTGTAAAAATGCAGGGGTTAAAGACTTAAATGTCAGGCTTGAAACCATAAAAATCCTCAAAGATAACATAGGAAAAACTCCTCTGGATGTTAACGTAGGCAAAGAATTTATGACTAAGACTCCCAAAGCAAATGCAACTTAAAATAAGGCATCCGAAAGCATATAATTTATTTTTCTTACAAATGGGCCCCAAGACAACAATAAAAATAGTCTTTAAGGCAGAAGGGTATATTTTGGCAACTAATTTGGCTACATCACAGGCTTTTGTACAGTTTATTTACTTATTTTTGTAAACTAGATTGAATTTAGAGTGGAGCTCATTAAGAAGTGGGGCAAAGTATTCTCTACGTTTGAACTCAGCATAGATAGACTGGAGTGTTTTACAAAGAGCCCTTCTAATTTTGTCTAAATTCATAAACTGGTTCATTCTTTATCTGTTTTATTTTTACAAGATTGAATAACAACCAGCCAAGTTTTTGTTTTTATTTTTTGAGAAAATACTTTGGCGATAGAATCTAAAAATCACTTGTACATCCCTGGAAGATTCAGTGTTTGATATCTTTGATATCTTTCTCAGGTAATTTCATTTTGCTTCAGCTATCCATTAAGAAGCATTTTCAGGTTTAAGTATCATGTGAATAAATTGGGAAAGAGTAAGGATTCCTGGATTATGTGCCTCCATAAGAATTCTAAATATGTTAATAAATTTCTGGGGTTTTATTTTGATAAAGGAAAACCTTTAACTATTGCTTTGAGATCAAATTTTTTTTTTTTTTTTGAGATGGAGTCTCACTCTGTCACCCAGACTGGAGTGCAGTGGTTGCTCCCGGCCACCACAGCCTCGACCTGTTGAGCTCTGGCGATCCTTCCGCCTCAGCCTTCCAAGTAGCTGGAACTACAGGCGTGCGCTACCATGCCCAGCTAATTTTGTAATTTTTATTGTAGAGATGAGGTCTCGCTTGCCCAGGTGGGTCTCAAACCCAGGGGCTCAGGCAATCCACTCACTAATTTTTTGATTTACTATAGAGATGAGGTCTCACCAAGTTGCCCGCAGGCTCAGGCAGTCCACTCACCTCAGCCTCCCAAGGTGCGGGATTACAGGCTGAGCGACCGAGCCCAGCTAACTCTGATTTTTTTTTAATGACTCTCTATTTAAGTCATTATGTGACTCTGGATGCAATAGAATGTACTTCTTGGGAGGACCACAAAAGACAAGAGCCATCTACTTACTCTCCTATTAGAGCTGAGTGATTGAGGGATCACAGCAGGCAATGATTCATATCTTATGTGTCAGATAAAGTAGAGTATTGAGCTCCAACAAAAAATTATGAAAAAAAAA
>CAUYQG010011295.1:0-10178 GCA_963574415.1 Tarsius wallacei
TTTTGATTTATTGTAGAGATGAGGTCTCACCAAGTTGCCCAGGCGGGTCTCAAACCCGCGGGCTCAGGCAATCCACTCACCTCAGCCTCCCAAAGCACGGGATTACAGGCTTAGCCACTGAGCCCGGCGGAAATTTGTTTCTTATAGGCTTATTTCTGTGTAGGATTCTGAAGAAGAGATCTAACTACTATTGGCTAAATTACTTTATTTTAATGAACACACCAGAATATTCTTCCGTTTTGGCCGTCATGACTCATTAGAGTTATCATTTGATTCCTAATATACTTTTGATCTAAAATACAATTGAAATCCTACACATAGTTTAATTTGTCCTTTTTTTGCAAGGGGAGAAATACTATCTACAGGTGAAAAATTCTGTCATATAATTAAAACTTTATTTAGAGAAAGGATCTTGCTCTGTCCCCCAGGCTGTAATGCAGTGGTGTAGCTCCCTGCAGCCTTGAGTTCTTGGCTCAAGCAATCTCTTACTTCAGCCTCATGAGTAACTGAGACTGCAGGCACATGCCACTCTGCCCGGCTAGCATATTTTAAAACTTGCCTCATCTTTTTCATTCCAACCTCTAAGATTAGATCATCACAAACAGAGCCTTTAAAATCTCTTCTGCAGTTATATACCAAATTATTTCAAAAACTTTTAAGTGAGTGTAACTTTGATATTCTTACAAGCAGATTAAATTTTGGCCTATTAAATTTTTAATTTTAATTTTGCTATCCAACTTATTTTCATTCAAAAAGTAAAGAGGAAGAGATTATTTGTATATGTTATGATGAAATAAACCTTACTTCTTTCTCACATCCCTTTTAGGCAGCTGCTACTTTTGTGATGTTTCCTGTTCAGACAATAACCACAGTTGACTCCTGTGTTGTCCAGTTAGATTATCTGGATGGAAGACTACTTATATCTTCACTTACTCGATCCTTCTTGTGTGACACTGAGAGGTATATTATCCGACCACAAGTCATCAGAAAGACAGAATTTTAGAACTGGAAGAAACTTAGAAGTTGTCTAGCCCAAACCCTTCAGTCAATTATACAGATATGAATAAGGAACCAGTTGTATGCAAGCTGATATTAGAAAGTATAGAGTAGGTAGAGAAGACTAAGACAGTCCAGTGAGTATCTAAGACAAATGTTTAATGAGTCCCCTACCATGACACATGATCTAAGTGCCATTGGAAAAGGCCAAGGCCTGTTTCCATGTGGGGAATCAGGAAGGCTTTCTTGACTGAGTTTTGTTGTTGTTTTTCAGATTTGTATTTGTATTTTTATTATTTTATTTATTTATTTTTATTTTTTTGAATCACAGTCTCTCACTCTCTTGTCTAGGCAGGAGTGCAGGGGAATGCTCTCGGCCATTGCGGCCTTGATCTGCTGAGCTCAGGTTATCCTTCCGCTTTAGCCTTTCAAGTAACCAGAACTACAGGCATGCGTTACCACACCCGGCTAATTTTTTGATTTATTGTAGAGACGAGGTCTCACCAAGTTGCCCAGGCCGGTGTCAAACCCGTGGACTCAGGCAATCCTTTCACCTCAGCCTCCCAAAATCCTGGGATTATAGTCACAAGCCACTGTGCCCAGCCTTGTATTTTTATTTAAAAAATTTTTAAGGCCGGGCACGGTGGCTGAAGCCTGTAATCCCAACATTTTGGGAGATTGAGGTGAGAGGATTGCCTGAGCCCAGGGGTTTGAGACCAGCTTGGCCAACTTGGCAAGACCTCATCTCTACAGTAAATAAAAAAATGAACCGGGCGTGGTAGCGTATGCCTGTAGTAATGGTTACTTGAAAGGCTGAGGTGGAAGGATTGCCTGAGCCTCGCAGGTCGACACTGGGGTGGCTGTGTGTATGCCACTGCACTCTAACCTAGGCGACGGAATGAGACTCCGACTCAAAAAAAAAAATTAAATTTTTTTGAGGGGGTTACTCTGGAATGCAGTGTCACGATCGCAGCTCACCACAGCCTTGACTCCTGGGCTCAGGTGACCTTCTGCCTCAGCTTCCTGAGTAGCTGGGACTACAGGCTCATGCCACCACATCCAGCTAATTTTTTTATTTTTATTTTTTTGAGTCGGAGTCTCACTGTGTCACCCAGGCTGAAGTGCAGTGGCATGCTCTTGGCCACCACAGCCTTGACCTTCTGGGCTCAGGCAATCCTTCTGCCTCAGCCTTCCCAGGAACTGAAACCACAGGCACATGTCACCTTTGGTAAGATTAATGTAAGATTAATGAGTATAGAAATGATGATGAGTTGACTGTATTTTTTTACTCAGCTAACTTTATTGTACTCCTCTGGATTCTTAGCACAGTATTAAGCACCATAGAAGATATAAAGGAAGCAAGAAACATATTTTCTTTCCGACATAAGGAATATGTTTCATAAAACCATAACTTCTTGTATTGCTCCATGTACATTTCAAAGCACTTTTATATCCATGTTCTTGAAATAAAGGAGATGGTATATTTTATTCGCAAAGCAAATAAGTACAGAAATATTAATTGAATTATCTGAGGTCATTTAGTCAATTCATGCTAGAGAGCCTATTAGATTATTTTCCAATAAAAGAGATTAAGTTAGAGTTTATGGAGCACAACAATGCTTTCTGTGGGCCAGACACTGCTATACATGGGGGAATTCAACTAAAGAACAATAAGAAATGACCTTTATCTTGAAATGTCATAATCTCCTGTTCAAATAGATAAAATTGCCATATATAGTGCTATAAATGCTTTGAAAGCATGGTATAAGAATCATGTAATTCAGTATGGGGGGTCAAGAAAGTTTCTCAGATGCAGAATGAGGGAGCTAAGCCATGAAGAATAAGTAAGTAACAGGAGTTTTTAGAAAGATATATCTTCCTCATCATTATCACCTGCCATGCTCCGTGTTAGTGTGCTAAATTCTTTTATATGTCTGACTCATGTAATGCTAAGGGATCATGATGTTTTGAGGAACATAGTTTCAGAAGAACCTGGTATTTTGAGAAAAGAGCGAGGAGTTTATTGGGTGTTGGTGGTATGGGAGTGGCTTAGAGACAGGATTGGAGAGTAGTTTAGTAGCTTCCATGGGATGTCCAAAGATATATAAAGTGATTTTAGAAGCAATCAGGAACCAGGGATGTATGAAATAGTTTGGTGGCACTCACTTTTTAGGTTTAAAAGGGGTCTTCACAATAATTCTGGCCCCTTAAGCTGTTGATAATAAACTGAGTACTAATGTGAAGTGGATTGCTTTCTGCCACAGAAATAGCTAATGGGAAATTAGAGCCAGAACCCTATTCTGAGCTTTTCATTCTGTCATTCTTTTCAGTGTATTGGTAATGTGAATGAAGGCAAAGACATCCTGGTGAGGCTATTATGGCCATGCTGATTTGTAACGCTATTGTTTTTAGCTTTTTTGTGAGTAAACGTGTTTTCTCTTCCTTTCTGGGTATTAGAGAAAAATTTTGGAAAATTGGAAACAAGGAAAGAGATGGAGAATATGGAGCCTGTTTCTTCCCTGGAAGATGTTCTGGGGGCCAGACACCTCTGATATATTGTGCTCGCCCTGGCTCCAGGATGTGGGAAGTAAACTTTGATGGAGAAGTTATAAGTACACATCAGTTCAAGAAACTCCTCTCAGGGCCACCTCTCCCTGTGATTACTCTGAGGTAATGATTTGTATGACTAAGTGGCATTGTTTGATGGCCTTTATAGAGGAATTGAGTTAAAACATCTAATATTCTATGTACGTAAGATGGAAGTTGGGTTTTTATGAAAAGATTCACAGAAACCAAAAAAAGTCTTTAATCAATTCTCTTTCCAATGATTAGGATGATTTGAATAAGGGCAGATATAGTTATTCTCCTGAGTTTGTTTTAGAGGCAAAAATTTCCCTATATTGGGAAAAATTGAATTTTATATTGTGAATAAATCCTTAACAGATATATTTACTTTCTAGATCAGAACCTCAGTATGATCATGCAGTTGGATCCTCCCAATCTTTGTCTTTCCCCAAACTTTTGCATCTTAGGTAAGTTTCTCCCTTTGATCCTGAAAACAAAACAAAAAAAACCAACAACAAAACGTAGCTTTTTCTCTTTATTTCAGGTACAGAGGCAGTTAGTGTTTTTTTATTTTTTATTTATTTATTTTTATTTATTTATGTATTTGAGTTGGAGTCTCACTCTGTCGCCCAGACTGGAGTACAGTGGCACGCTCGCGGCCACCGCAGCCTCGACCTGCTGGGCTCCAGCGATTCTTCTACTTCAGCCTTCCAAGTAGCTGGAACTGCAGGCACATGCTACTATGCGCGGCTAATGTTTTTATTTATTGTAGATTAGGTCTCACTAAGTTGCCTGGGCTGGTCTCGAACCCCTGGGCTCAAGCAATCCTCTGGAGGCTCGGCCTCCCAAAGTGCTGGGATTATAGGCTTGAGCTACCACTCCCAGCCTCAGTCTGTGTGTTTTGAACTCTATTTATTTCATTAATGAAAAGTTATTTCTAACATCCCTTAGGCTAGTTAATATGATCTAAAACACAGATTCAGAAAACATTACTGTGGTTGCTGTAGAGTACACTGGAGTGTGAACTCCTGATTGGGCTCTTTCAAAGGCTAGCTAACCACTCTTAGAATGTGATTTTCAAGAAACAGTCGAAATGTTAATTAATGGCCCCTCAGGGCAAGGATAAAAACTAATTTATCTATATGTTCCATTTCCTACATTGAATTATTTCAAAGTGAATTCTAGGCCAGGTACGACGTCTCTTGCCTGTAATCTCAGCACTTTGGTAGGCTAAAGTAGGAGGATCTCTTGAGGCCTGGAGTTTGAGACCAGCCTGGGCAACATAGTGAGACCTTGTCTCTATAAAAAATACAAAAATTAGCTGGGCATGGCGATTCACTCCTGTAGTCCCAGCTAGCAAGGAGGCTGAGGCAGGAGGGTTGCTTGAACTCGGGAAGTCAAGACTGCAGTGAGCCTTGATAAATATTTGTTGATTATGATGTGATGTGTGGGATGTTGGGAAGTCCCTTACCCATGAGTGTGTTTTCTGATAGCTGGGCCACAACCACAGTATACTTGGTTCTCCTGATAGAGTTATTTCTTTGAGTGCAGCTATTTAAAGCTCTTGTTATAGTTCCTGCATGGTAGACAAACTATTTCATGATCTGGTTTTACCTACTCCTCAGCTTAAGCAATAATTAATGCCACTTTGAAACCTTTGCTGACTCCTCCAGTAGGCTTGATTAGATACCTGTTCTCATGTGTGTACTGTTGTTAGACCTTATTCATTCCTTCACCATTGCCACTTTCTTATTGTATTCTGAATATCCAACCTATTATCAGAAAGTCAACTCCTTTACTGTGGGCACAGTACTAGGCATAGAAAGCTCTTAAATGACAGTGAATTCAACCAAGATTTTTTTTTTTTTTAAAACATGGGGGCAACCCCTTTGGGTGCCACTGTGGGAGCTTTACTGTCCTCTCAATAAATCCTGCTTTCTAAAAAAAAGAAAAAGAAAACGTGAATAGAAGGGTTTCTTTTTGTTTCTGTTTATTTACTTTTTTCTCCATTTGTATACTGTGTCCTGTGGTACCTTTACTGTTGCAACTCTTAAATCCCAAGAGGGGGCATCCTTATATACTTTGTTTCCTTTTGAGTACATTGATATTATTTTCCTAGACTTTTTAAACAATGCTGTTATGCTGTCCTCATCTGTTTATTATCAGTGAAGGGATAAAGGGATGGGAGTGTATAAATTACAAGTATCAACTCTTATCCAAGTTTTTTCCTCCATTTAATCTAGATTGCTAAGAATTTTCCATTTTTTGTTTTGTTTTGTTTTGAGTTGCAGTCTTACTCTGTCACGCAGACTAGAGTGCAGTGGCCGCTCCCAGCCACTGCAGCCTCGACTTGCTGGGCTCTGGCGACCTTTCCGCCTCAGTCTTCCAAGTAGCTGGAACTACAGGCACATGCTACCACTCCCAGTTAATTTTTGATTTATTGTAGAGATAAGGTCTCGCCAAGTTGCCCAGGCAGGTCTCGAACCCGCAGGCTCAGGCAATCCACTCACCTCAGCCTTCCAAAGCCCTGGGATTACAGGCTGAGCCACCGAGCCCGGCCTGTTTGTTTGTTTTTTGAGTCAAGGTCTTGCTCTGTTGCCCAGGCTGGAGTGCAGTGGCACATTCACAACTCACCATGGCCTCGACCTCCTGGGCTCAGGCCATCCTCCTACCTCAGCCTCCTGAGTAGCTGGGACTACAGGCGTGCTCCACCATGCCGAACTAAAATTTTCCAAGCTGAATATCAAGTTCAGTGTCAAAATCATGATCCTGTACCTCTTTACTCAGGGATTCTCTGGCTCCTTTGATTTTTCTCCTGTGGCTTTTGAAGGCCGCCTTCCTTCTGACTATTTCTTCCATTTTGTAACAAAGATTGCTCTGCTATAGGGACAGTGATCTGGCCTTTCATATTGGCAAAATGTTTAATATTTGCATGAGGGCCCAATTCCTGTTAAATATCACTGTTAATTTCATAGCCACGTGGAACTATTTTTAGTACTCTTGGGGATATAAAGAAAAATATATGGTTCCTGTTCTCAAGATTAAAATTAGTTGGAGAGATATGGTTTATTTCTTTAAAACTTCAACAGCAATAAAAAGTAAGAGTAGTGACAGTGCAATGTCTGATTAAGCACTTTATGAGTGGGGTTGACAAGAGATAAGTTGAGTGCCAGAGGAGGAACAGTTGCTGTGGGCTGTGGGGGAGGATTTCAGAGGGAATGCTGATACTTGAGCCCTGGCTAGAATGGGAACATTGTAATTTGGAGAACGTTCTGGCCAGGGATAAGAAGAGGAGATTACCCATGGTATATAAAAAATAGCAGCCTTGAGAGAGTAAATGAGATTTGCAACATATACTCACTTATGTAGAAAGAAATGAGAAGAGATGGAGAGTACCAGAGGACTGGAGAGGAAGGTAGAGAACCAAGAAAATGCAGTGTCCCAGTGTCCAGGGTGAGCTTCAAGGAGGAAAGAGTCAGCAGGGATGGCTTCTGCTTGAGGTTAAGAAAATGGGGGCCGGGCTCATTGGCTCAGCCTCTAATCCCAGCACTTTGTGAGGCTGAGGCGAGTGGATTGCCTGAGCCTGCGGGTTCGAGACCCGCCTGGGCAACTTGGTGAGACCTCATCTCTACAATAAATCAAAAATTAGCCGGGCATGGTAGCGTGCACCTGTAGTTCCAGCTACTTGGAAGGCTGAGGCGGAAGGATCGCCGGAGCCCAGTAGGTCGAGGCTGCGGTGGCCAGGAACGTGCCACTGCACTCCAGCCTGGGTGACAGAGTGAGACTCCAACTCAAAAAAAAAAAAAAAAGAAAATGGGAAATGATGAAAGGCTATTGGGTTTACAGTTAGGGAATCTAACTTTTTGAGAATTCAGTTAAGTGGAATAGTCAGGATTCCAGGTATTAGGAGGTGGGTTAGTGAAGATAAATAAGGGAGGAAGTAAAGTTTGTAAGGTATACAGAAAAAAAGTTCAGGTTTTAGAGCTAACTATCCTTGGTATAAATAATGACTCTTCCGTACTCATGCCAAATGGCCTTGGGCATATTTCATCTCTCTAAGCCTTAGTTTTCTATTTTAAAAAATAAGCATAACACATCTATCTTGATGGGCTGCAACAAAGTTAGTTAACATACATTGGGCCCTTAATAAAGTTCCTGGCACATAGTTGACCAGGAGTTCTCAACCTTTTGTTACCTATACACAATTAATGATTTCAAAATTTTGCTGTTCCTAAAAGTGGCTCACTGGAGCTTGATTGGCAGTAAGGTTTTTTTTCTTTTGAATTGTAGTCTCAGTCTGTCACCCAGACTGGAGTGCAGTGGCATGCTCCCAGCCACCACAGCCTCGACCTGCTGGGCTCCCGCTATCCTTCCGCCTCAGCCTTCCAAGTAGCCGGAACTACAGGCGCACGCTACCATGCCTGGCTAATTTTTTTTTTAATCGTAGAGACGAGGTCTTGCCAAGTTGCCTGGGCGGATCTCGAACACGTGGGCTCAGGCAATTTACTTGCCTGGGCCTCCCGAAGTGCTGGAATTATAGGCTGAGCCACTGAGCTCGGCTGGCAGTAAGGTATTAGTCTTTGTTTTTTATTGTTTTTGTTTTTTTTCTGAGTTGGAGTCTCACTCCATCACCCAGGCTGGATTGCAGTGGCACACTCACAGCCACCCCAGCATCAACTTGCTGGGCTCCGGCAATCCTTCCACCTCAGTCTTCCAAGTAGCCGGAACTACAGGTGCGTACTACCATGCCCGGCTAATTTTTTGATTTAGTGTAGAGATGAGGTCTCAGTTACCCAGGCTGTTCTTGAACCCATGGGCCCAGGCAATCCCCTAACCTCAGTCTCCTAAAATGCTGGGATTACAGACTTGGGCTACCGTGCCCAGCCTAGTCTTTGTTTTAAATGTGCCTCTGTCAGACCAAGTATGGGAAGTTTAACTGCTTGAACAAACATCAGATAGGGCCCCTAAACTTTCCGTTCTTCAGATACCAGCCTTTTCTTTTTCTAGAAGATACTTAGTGCATGTGTCTGAATTTCCCCCCCAAAATTTATGCCTTTTTTCTCCTTTTTTTTTTTTTATTTTTTTTTAGTGGGCTGTTGTTACAGACAGAAAAGAGGTGTTAGAACTTTTTTAGCTGTATCACTATTGTGGGTTTTTTTTGTACAGTCTGACTTTAATAGCTAATGCAGGAATCTGAATGTAGGGAATACTGTAAACTTTCGTATCCTAGCAAACTCAAATTTCCTTGACTACTTATCTTGCAGTGAGCATTGTATGCTGACTTGGACAGAAAGAGGAATTTATATTCTCATTCCTCAGAATGTTCAGGTTCTTCTATGGAGTGAAGTAAAAGGTAATTATATTTTCCTTATGTAATTTTTAATCTCACGCTTGTAAAAGAGTTACTGTAGGAAGTTTCTCTTGCAGTGTTAAGAAGTTGAAAAATAAGCCGGGTTCGGTGGCTCAGCCTGTAATCCTGAGGCTGAGGTGAATGGATTGCCTGAGCCTGCGGGTTCGAGACCCACCTGGGCAGGCGAAACCTCATCTCTACAATAAATCAACAAAATTAGCCGGGCGTGGTAGCACGCGCCTGTAGTTCCAGCTGCTTGGAAGACTGAGGTGGAAGGATCGCCGGAGCCCAGCAGGTCGAGGCTGCGGTGGCCGGGAGCGGCCACTGCACTCCAGTCTGGGCGACGGAGTGAGAGGCCAACTCAAAAAAAAAAAAAAAAAAGAAGTTGAAAAATAAGATGGGGTAGCATTTCTTTTAAAGATTGGTCATAGATATTTCCCATTGTAAGGTACTTCCTAAACATACATTTGTGAATACAAATTCAGCTATTTAGTTTTCATGGGTAATTTTATTTTGTTTATTTATTTTTTGAAATATAATAATTGTACATATCTATAGGGTATGTAGTGATGTTTTGATGCATATCATGTATAGTGATGAGATCAGGGTAGTTAGCATGTCCATCAATTATCATTTCTTTGTGTTGGGAACATTCAGTATTCTTTCTAATAGCTGTTTGAACATACACATTATTGTCAACTATAGTCATCCTACAATGTTATGGAGCAGTAGAACTTATTCCTCCTATCTAGCTGTAATTTTGTATCCTTTAACCAATCTCACTCCCTATCTCCCACTCCCCCTACTCTTCCTAGCCTCTAATAACCTCTGTTCTATTTTTTTACTTCTGTGAGTTCAACTTTTTTTTAGCTTCCACATGGAGTGAGAATATGTGGTGTTTGCTTTCTGTTCCTGGTTTATTTCACTTAACTTTATTTTTTATTTTTGTTATTGGTGATTTTTTTTTTAATAAATATTTTTTATTTTAAAGTTGTGGAGTACAGTTAAGGGTTAAGTATATAAATATTCATTGTGCAGGTACCCTTGTTGATGTGGTGTGCCCCCTTTCCCCAGACAGACATTGACCACTGTTAATCCCACCTCCCTTCTCCTCCCTGTCCCCCCCATAGTTTCCCACCACTGTCAATCCTTTTCTTATAGTATTATGGTAGTTGTTCAAGGTCCACTTATGAGTGAGAACATGTGATACTCAGATCTTTGTTTCTGTGAGAGATCACTCAGTATTATAAACTCTAATTCCATCCAG
>CAUYQG010011299.1:0-18437 GCA_963574415.1 Tarsius wallacei
CCAGGGTGTCGACTCCTGCATTAGACAGGATCGGCTCCTGCACTAGACAGGAGCCCAGTTTCTTTGTTCTCCAGGAACAATCGCCGATGCCGCCACACCGCTCAGGGACCCTAATCTCTCCGTGGGGGCTGGTCCCCCACACTTGGGGTCTGTGGATTAAACTGACAAAAGACAAGTTAACAGGAGAAAACGCATACAAATCTCACTTGATGTTAATACTTCCACATGACACAGGGGGCCTCATGGAAAGGAAGTAAAAACCCCCCAAAAGTGGTTAGATTTGGAGGCTTATATGCCATTTTGACAAAGGGCGATATGTCATGTGAGAGTGAGTAGACATAAGTACGGGATTTGCATTTCTGGGGCCGTAATTTATGGGAATGTGGCTAGAAAATATATGGGGAAAATTTATGGAAGAGAAGTTTTGTACAAACGCACCTTGGTGCCGACTCTCCATCCGTGGTGACGAGAATGTTCTCCTCTTCCTGGCACCTGTCTCATGGGAAATTTATGTCTTCATTTTAGTTAGAAAGAGGGAGGGCAGACAGCCCTGCTGTTTCTCAGTTGCCTTCAGTTCAAAATAATCAGTATGATAAAGTGGCTTGTTTGGGTGGAATGTTCTGATCTCCTTCAGCGTCTTAGTTGGTAAAGTTCACAGCTGTAAGGAAAGTGTGGTTGGAGAATAAAGTTTTATGTTTGAACTAAAACCAAATGCCTTTTTTTTTTTTGAGTGGGGGTCTCACTTTATCACCCAGGATGGAGTGCAGTGGCATCATCACTGTTAACCAAAGCCTTAACCTCCTGGGCTCAGGTGATCCTTCTGCCTCAGCCTCTAAGTAGCTGGGACTACAGGTCCATGCCACCACACCCAGCTAATTTTTTGATTTTTTTTGTAGAGATGAGGTCTCAAACTCCTGGGTTCAAGTGATCCTCCTGCCTCAGTCTCTCAAAGTGCTGGGATTACAGACGTGAGCCACCGTACCCAGCCATTTTTAAGAGCCAACCATTTTGTAGCCAACAGAAAGGTAAAGTTTACCACATTCATCTGGGGGCAGGAAGTTCCAAAATGAATATCTTTTCTGTAAATAAAAAGAAAACTCTGTGGCTGGAAAGCATTTCCAAGTTAAATGTTAAGGATGGAAGGTGGCAATAAATGGAGGTTTGCAGGTTGATTTCCACAAGTTAGAAAATCTAGCCAGTGTTTTGTCTTCTGTGGCTTGAAGACATGAGGTAAGCATGCTGGGTCCAAACTCTTCAGTAGGGTGTCATCAGCAATGCGTCTTCAGGAAGAAGAAATCAGGATCCTTAAAGGCTCTTCCTCAAGTTCTTGGAGCATCTCTCTTGCCACCACACTGCTCACTCCAGTCACACTGGACATTTTTGCCATTCCCCCAATATTCTGGCTACATTCCTACTTCCTGGCGTCCACTCTAGTGCTCCCTCAGTCTGGAAACTTCTTCCATGAGATGTCCACCCTGTTAATCCCCTCAGCTCCACAATGATGCATACTCCATTTAATACCTCCTCATTTTGGCTGGGCACAGCGGCTCACACCTGTATCCCAGTCCTTTGGGAGACCAAAGCAGGGGGATTACTTGAGCTCAGGAGTTCGAGACCAACCTGGGCAACATAGTGAGACCTTGTCTCGGAAGGAAGGAAGAAAGGAAGGAAGGAAAAGGAAGGAAGGAAGGAGGGAAAGAAGGACCTTTGTAGGGGAGAAGGGGTGATATCTTTTCTCTTCCACCACAAGGGTCATAGAGGACACTCCTATGACAAAAGACAGGTTAACCAGAGAAAAGCATAACACGTTTATTTAATCAAAGTTTTACACGGCACAGGAAACTTCAGAAATGAAGATCCAAAGACTGGGAAAACTGTCTGTTTTTATACTTAGGTGTGGAGGAATATGAGGCCTGATCAGGCCAACAACAATTGGGTAAACTATACTGAGGAAGGAAATCTCATGATGAGACTTGACAAATGTTACAAAGAAACTTACCGATAACAGCAAAGAGCTGGACAAGCTGGCTAGCCAGCTGTAAAACATTTGCGGTAAACAAAAGCAGTTCACCATTTGTTGCTAGTTAAATATTGCTGTTATTAACCCTATAAAAGAAACAGGACACCACAATCAATCCGCCCCTTCACAAACCTCTGGAAATTTCCTTTTGAAGGCCTCTTCCAAAGACAACCCTCTGGTCCACACTGGACCCGATATGGTCTTATAAATGCTTCTATCTAGCATCTCCTTCTAGTCAGCAGACACACTGCTACCTCTGCCCATATGCCCTTCACAACTTATCTTCACTTTAGTAAATCTCCCTTTCTTAATTCATGACTGTTTTGGTAAATCCTTCTTACCAAAGAAGATACACCCACGATTCCGGCCATACTAAGCCAGCCACCACACAAGGCTTACGTTTGATGAGGACTGGACAGCTTTGCAGAAATGTGATTGGACAAGTGTGTGTGACCTAATGGGAGAGACTGAAGTGGGGAAACCCAGCGAGGCCTGTCTGTTCAGACTCTCCTTGGTCTCTCTGTGTGGCATGCCTTCCTCCCAGGTATGGGGCAGGACCCCTCTGGACTGAGAGCTTTAGGGGGAAGAGAGAGAGTGGGGAGTGCTATCTGGTTTCTGTGACCCACTTGGGAAAGAGAAATTCCGGTTTCAATGACTCACTTCAGAAGGAGAAGGATGAGTGGGAGACAGGAGGGCGGAAGGTCGGAGGGACCTTGCTGCTGACGCTGCTTTCAAGTAGCTGCAGTCTCCTTTAGTTCAAAATATTCAGCTGGGCAAAATACCATACTCTGGGGTATTGTCTTCTGAGCCTTGACAATTAAAGCATACTAGATAGTTCACTTTTTATAATTTTTTTTTTGAGTTGGGGTCTCACTCTGTTGCCCAGGCTGGAGTGCAGTGGCACGATCACAGCTCACTGCAGCCTCAACCTCCTGGGCTCAGGGGATCCTTCTATCTCAGCCTCCCCAGTAGCTGGGACTACAGGTGTGTACCATCACATCTGGCTGAGTTTTGCATTTTTTGTAGAGACAAGATCTCGTTATGTTGCCCAGGTGGGTCTCAAATTCCTGGTCTCAAGCAATCCTCCTGCCTCAACCTCCCAAAGTGTGGCATTACAGGTGTAAGTCATGCGTCTGGCCCACTTTTTATAATGTTTATTATTTGCCCCCATCAAAATGCAAACTCCACAAGGGCATTATGTTTTTTCACTGATCTATCCCAACCACTTAACAGACGTATATACGATAATTTGTTGAATTGAATCAATCACACAAATTACTAACTAGCGCCTAATGGGTTAAGCGTCACAGAGATCTGTTTTCCCCTAAAACAATTGCTGAGAACAGAGAGTTTTTGTGCAGCAGGAAAACCAAAATTAAGGGGGAAATCAGTATGAGCATTTTAAGGCTCTTTTTGTGTTGCTGATTTTGTATTTCAGACTATGGCCAACAGTGTTAGCATCATTGAAACCATAATTTTTAGTTTTTAAAGTAATTTCTTGGGAATGTTTTTCTTCCTTTTGAGACAAGTGAGCTCTGTAAAGAACATAAGCTTCAGTTTCAGCTTAGGAAAAAAGCCTTTAGGTGGAGATAAAACAGGAACCAGCACCTCCATCCGATCTTTCACTGCCTGGTCTGTTTGAAGAGTGACTGTGTTTGGACAATGGTGTGGAATGAGATCATTTCTGTTACTGTTTGGGAAGGGCTTAGCATGGTCGTGTTTTCCTTTGGGGCTTAAGAACCTGGACATTTTAGAATGCTTTTTAAAAATTAAATACATAATTTCAGTTGCTTTAATGGGGACGGCAAAAAAAAAAAAAAAAAAAAAGGCCTTTGAGATAATTTTAGAGCTATCCTTGAACAGCTCCTGAATTCTTGTGAAAACATAAATCCATATTCAAAGAGTCTACATTAATTACATTTTGCCGGTTTTGTTGTAGGGGGGAGTGGGAGTGGTGGTTGTTTTGAAACACATTACCTCTGCTCTACAAGCGCTAAACGTTCCCTTTGAATGAATGCCCAAAATGGCACCTTTGCCAGCTAGTCCAGGCATTTAGGGTGGAGTTTGCATTCGGTTAACTTCCTCAGCATGAAAAGAACACTTTTTATCCTAAGTGTAATTTGTTGACATTTTTGCATCATTCAGGTGCTTTCCAAAAGATCTGGGGAAAACTGGCTGAGAGATAAGTCTAGGTACAAGTGTCTGTCTGGTGCCTCGGGCGCTAAGCCTTTCTCTAGCTACCTGCTTCTCTGTTTAGGGCTAAGCATGGAGAGATACAGCATTTAGCCACTAAGTCCACACTCTGTGTTGGGCATTATATCAAGATTAATTGCACCACCAGGTCCTAATCTTTAGTTTTAGTATATTCCAGCTCTGTGAGAGTAGTGGGTGATGGAGTTATCATTTTGCTTCAACCTATAATTCGTTACCCAATAATGATGGATGATTGGCCCCCTGCTGCTGCTTGATTAGAATGTCAGCTGTAATAAATACCTCCTCCACTACATAATTACTAACAATCAGAATTTCAGTGAGCAAATTGGTAAAAATGAGAATGAGATTCTTTATCATGGGCTGATTCTGATTATGCTGCCCACAGCTTTGGATAAAATCAAGCCTTTCTTCATCAATGCTGGTGAGAATCTCACAAATATATTCTATAATGAACAACAAATTTAAGGGTTGTTCCTTGAGGGTGAGAGGTCTGGGATCGGCCATTTGTGATGGTAGGAGTTACCTTGCATCCTCCATCCAATTAGATGAATTGTCCTGATTACCAGAAACAAATCCCTTAGGCAAAAGTCTTGGAGCAGCACTTGAACTAACCTGCTTGTCAGGCTAGTGGATTACTTCTGAAAGGAGTTCATCCCCTGTTTCTTTGAGTAACTCACTCCTGTGCAAATATGGCTGAGTTTTACATTTGCGTTCTCAGCAGTAAGAGAGAGCCCAGCTTTGCACCCCACCCTCGATGGCTCAGACACCTGGTGTGCTGGGTGGCTTGTGACTCCCATGACAGGAAGTTGTCAGTACATGCTGGGAGAATTGTGAATAGTTTAAGAGAATGAGGGAAACAACAAAGCAAAGTCTGACTGATTTGAAAAGAAATGTGTTTATTATTATTATTATTATTATTTAAAATTACTTAGAGTTGTGCGGTACATGTGAGGGTTTGCTGCATAAGTAGATTGTGTGAAGTTGACATTTGGGCTTCTGGCAAGCCTTCTAACCCCCAGGAATGGACATGGTGCCCATTGGGTAGTTGTTTGACCCTTATGCCTCTCCCTCTTTCCCTCCTTTCACAGTGTCCAGTGTCTGTTTTTCCCACCTTTGTGCCCACATATCCGAAGTTTAGTGCCCACTGATGAGTGACAACATGCGATATTTAGTTTTTTGTTTCTGTGATGGTTCATGTAGAATGACGGTCTCCAGCTGCAAAGGACATAATTTTGTTCTTCTTTATGGCTGCATAGTATATATACCACATTTTCTTTATTCAGCCCACTTTCGAGAGCATCTGGGCTGGATCCATGTTTTTGCTACTGTGAATAATATGCAATAAACATACACATGTAAGTGTTGTTTGGTAGAGCAATTTATGTTCCTTTGGGTATATTCCCAGGAGAAGGATTGCTGGGTCGAATGGTTGCTCAATTTTTAGTTCTTTGAGAAATTGCTACATTGCTTTCCACAAAGTTTGAATTTGCTTACATTACCACCAACAGTGTAGAAGGGCACCCTTTTCACTCTAGCCTCGCTAATGCCCATTCATTGTTTTTTGACTTTTTAATGATAGCCATCCTGACTGGTGTGAAGTGGTATCTCACTGAAGTTTGGATTTGATTTCTCTGATGATTAGGGAAACTGAGCATTGTTTTTCCATATGTTTGTTGCCTGCTTGCTTGAATTCCTTTGAGAAGTGTTTGTTTATTCCTTTGCTCACTTTTTAATGGGGTTATTTTTTTTTCCTGTCAATTTGTTGAGTTCCTTATAAATACTGGATGTTAGATCTTTGTTGGATACATAGCTTGCAAATACTTCTTCCCATTCTGTAGGTTGCCTCTTTATTCTCTTGGTGGTTTCTTTTGGTGTGCAAAAACATAGCTTGATAAGGTCCCACCTGTCAATTTTAGATTTTGCTGCATTGGCTTTTGAGGACTTGGCTATGAATTCATTGCCTAGGCCAATGTCCAGGAGTATGTTCTCTAATTTTTCTTCTAAGATTCTTATAGTTTGAGGTTTCACATTTAAGTTCTTGATTCATTTTGAGTTAATTTTTGTATATGGCGATGGGTAGAGGTCCAGTTTCATTCTTCTGCATGTGATTAGCCAGTTTTCCCAGCACCATTTGCTAAGTATAGTTTTCTTCCCCCAATGTTTGTTTTTGTTGGCTTTGTCAAAGATGAGTCCGTTGAAGATCTGTCCTGTTCCATTGGCCTATCTATGTTCCTATTTTTGTACCAAATACCATGCTGTCTTGGTTATTGCAGCCTGTAGTAAAGTTTGAAGTCTGGGAATGTGATGCCTCCAGCTTTGTTCTTTTTGCTGAGGATTGCTTTAGCTGATTGAGCTCTTTCTTGACTTCTGTATTGTCTTAAAAAGCAATTTAAAGGTTAAATCTTTTTTTTTAATCAAAATTTCAAGGCCCAGAAAAAAATTAGTATTTTTCCAATTCTGACAGTGTCTAAAAGTTTATCTTTAAAAAATGTTTACATATTACTGGCCAAATGGCAAAGAAGTCATAACATATGACAATTCAGTATTTATTGTTAATAAAAACAAGTGTTCTATTTTTACAGATTTGTAAGCTACCTGAAAGAAGTATCTAGAAACAGGCAAAGAAAACTCCATGGGTGTTTGAAATATCACTCCTCCCTTAGCTACTACCATACTAACCACTCTGTCACCAAAATATGTTTATTTAGTTTATAATAAAAGAGGTGGGGTCTGATGAAAATTCTGAAAAACAGTGAAGAATTAATAATGTCTATCAATGAAGGGTCTTCTTCAGCACTCTTTGATAATTCCAGAGCTGTGCTGGATCATTCTTGGGTTTGGGGTTGTTATTGAATGTATCCCAGGGTAGCTGCGACCTTCCATCTGGAATCATTGAAGTCAGCTGCAAGCCCATGTTGAGGTCACCAACAGCTGAGGTAGAGAGAGAGAGAGAGAGAGAGAGAGAGAGATCTGGAAAGAATATTTTATTTCATATAGAAATAACAAAGTGTTGATGTAGTCATCATAAGACGATGATAATCATTTTTAAAACTCTCCTACATTGATTTTATAGTTTAATTTTATTTTTATTCTCTTGGCTTTACCCAACAGACGAACTCCATTATCATTGATTTTATAGGGGCCACTTGTTAAAATGCAATAGGGGTTATTTCATTGTATTTTTACTGTGCCTAATAAAGAAAGCCTCAAAAAGGCAACAGTGTAAGCCAATGATAAAACACAATTCCTGGGACCTATATTTGGCAACAGTGAGAATCAACAAATGGGTAAAACCTACCCAACGAGTTCATCCTGTTTCCACAAGGTAACCAGGGCAAGTGCGAGACTCAAGTTTAGAACAAGATTTCAGACTTCTTTTTTGGAATCGCCACATCTTCGTCCTCCATGACTTAGATCACTGTCTTGGTCTTTCTGAGCTTTCTGTGAGTATGTACATGTGTAGTTATGGTTGATGCCACACACGATGTCTTTTCTGGTAGTCTGGGATGTGTCAGATAACACAACCCATTTCTTTAATATAGTCCAGAGATGAGCCAACGTGGAAAATAATGAACTAATTTATAAGATGTAGCCTTCTTAACTCTATTAGATTTGATTTATTAATCCTTTTTGCATGCATGGTTCATGGGCTGATGAGAACCAGCTGGTCCATTAGCTTCTCAGTCTTAGCTTTCTTGGGCCCTGGAACCAGGGAGATGAGCCACTGTACACTACTACACCCACCATCGTACTTAGGACTTTCTCTCTCTGAGAGTTTAAGACCTATTTACAGCTTCCAGATTCTTACATGATGCTTGCTGGGGCTCAGAAAATGATATTCCAAAATGAAGGCCTCAGAAGCAGCCTCAGAAGTTTTTCTTTGCCCTTCTCCTACCTTCTTATCTCTGGACCCTCAGTCTCCTCCAAGACTGGCCATAGGAACTAAAATTCCCCTTCTCCAAGGGTCATGGAAACTAGAACCTTTCCCCTTGAAGCCAACCATAAAAATCTAAAAATATTACTTTAACTTTCTCTCTGTCTTTCTGTGTAAAAACTGGACATAAAGAAATGATCTGACCTGCCTTATTTGACAGCAGATCATGAGACCCCCATTCCAGAGAGTCAAGCCCCACACTCAGAAGGAAGGACCGCTTAGAGAGGCTTGGAAGAATCTAGACAGACAGGACAGACAGGCTTTGCTGGGTTGCTCCACCCGGTCTATTAATGAAAGGACATAACATGAATTTAATATACCCAATGAGCAACCATTTTAACACTGTACTGTCTAGTTGTCATATTCTTCTAGCAGTTCACTTTAATTTATTGCTCTAATCCACTAGCCAAGGACAAAACCAGTTTCTCAGAGGGAGCTATTGATAATTGCTTTACAACCCCTTGCCAGCTTGTTTTGTATTAATCAACTTTTCTATTTCAAGTATTTGCCTCCACTCATAAGACCCAAGTTAACCTAATCAGCCCTTCATGACCTTCATGTCACAGACATAACCCATCATCATGGCAGCAATCATGTGACTAACACATCCATCTGCCTGCTGTCCATCATCTGACATCAGTACTTGCATTTACCTACTCTCTGTGTTGATGTAGAGCAGACGACCACTGAAACACCCTAATGACCTTCCCCTATCAAAGGGAAAGTTTTAAAAGGATTCAACTTGAGCAGACAGTCACCATTGCTTTACTAGACTCTGGTGTGGCCATACGTTCTTTGAGCTATGGCTGCTGCCATGTTTCTTTCTTTCTTTTTTTTTTGAGTAAGAGTCTCACTCTGTCACCCAGGCTGGATTGCAGTGGCACACTCCCGGCCACCGCAGCCTCAACCTGCTGGGCTCAGGCAGTCCTTCCGCCTCAGTCTTCCAAGTAGCTGGAACTGCAGGCATGCACCACCATGCCCAGCTAATTTTTTTATTTATTGTAGAGATGAGGTCTCACCAAGTTGCCTGGAATGGTCTCGAACCCATGGACTCAGGCAATCCTCTCACCACGGCCTCCCAAAGTACTGGGATACCGCACCCCACCTAGCTGCCATGTTTCATAAGATTTGGCTCCCTTCCTACCTTGGAGAGATGAATCTCCTCTCTCTCTCTCTCAAATATACTTTCATTCTATTTTTCAATCTAACTTCTGTGCAATTCTTTACATTTTTCACACGGTACTGGATCCCACAACCCCACCCTGGTGGATCTGACCTAAAATTTTGGGGGGCCACTGGGATATAGATCTTTACCCTAACAATTAGCATTAGATGGTACCCATGTGTTCAGTCATATTTCCACACAGCAGTCAACACTAAGCATAAAAATGGACAATTGTGCCCATGTCTTTGGGTCTTCATTCTGAAGGCTCCTATCTCACATAAAACTAAGATCAAATAAATGTGTATGCCTTTCTCCAATTAATCTGCATTTTGACAGTGATTTTTCAGTGAGCCTTCTGTGAGGGCAAAAGGAAAGTTTTCCCTTGCCCCTGCGTGTTCCAGTCTAGATTTTGCAAAGGCTGGAGCAACTTTTATTTCCTGGAGTCAGTGCCATAATCGATTCTCCTTAGAATTGGAATTGTCAGGTTGTTTCAGGATTCTTTGGTTTGTTTGGCTTTCTTCCCACGGCCCTTGAGAGTTTTGATATAGTGGGTTTCTTTTTTTTCAAGTTTTCAGAAATAGAGATCTTTGAAAGGAAACAGAGAGGAAAAGGAGAGAGAATATATTTGATTTAGAACAATAAGCAGATTTTTAGGAGAATCTATCCAAAGACAAAATTCCAACAAATTTAGTTTAAAGATCTCAGTTGGTATGATTGCAATTCTAGAATTGGGCAACACTTCATTTTATAAAACAGAATAAGTGTTCCAATGAGCTGACCAGAGGGGGTTGGTTTTATAGACAGAATGGACTGAAGAAAGCGGAAACAAAAACAAAAAGCAGATTAATGATTTCAAAGTTACTTTCCTTGTAAGGCGGGGACAAGGAAACTTCTGTCTAAAGATAACTGATTAGTTAACTGATTAGCCTGGTTACTTCTGGCTATCCTTTTTGTGTAAAGATGAAAGCAGAGGGAACTTCATTATCATGCCAAGTGAAGAAACCAGCCTGTTTGGGAAATGGCTGTTATTGCTCTCTCCTGATTTCTTGAAGGTCAGATAACAACTTAATTTCCATATGTTGACATGAAACTTTAGTGTGAGTGACAACATTTTGATTTTTAGTCTGGTCTGTTGGGGCCTAGTATGGTAGCTTAGTCCAAAACATTAGTCTCCTATAATTTTATTTAACAAATAAAAAAGCAGGCCACCAAAATGGAAGAAAATATTTGCAAAACCTATCTGATAACCAGTATTCAAAATATGCAAAGAACTCTTAACATTTAACAATGAGCAAACAACCCAATGAAAAAAATGGGCAAAAAGACCTGAAAAGACACCTCACCAAAGAAGATACAGGCGTGCCTCATCTTATTGTGCTTCACAGATATTGTGTTTTTTACAAATTGAAGGTTTGTGAAAACTCTGCATTGAGCAAGCGTATTGGCTTGAATTTTCCAACAGCATGTGCTTACGTTGTGTGTCTGTGTCACATTTTGATAATTGTTACAGACAGGACATAAGATGGAGTCAATGAGCAGCCATTTTAACATTTTGCTTAGCTTTTGCTTTTTTTTTCTTGTCAGTCTCATTCTGCTGCCCAGGCTGGAGTGCAGTGGCATGCTCACAGCCACTGCAGCTTTGACCTGCTGGGCTCAGGCAATTCTTCTGCCTCAGCCTTCCAGGTAGCTGGAACTACAGGCATGCACCACCACGCCCAGCTAATTTTTAAATTTATTGTAGAGATGAGGTCTCGCCATGTTGTCCAGGCTGGTCTCGAACCCCTGGACTCAGGCAATCCAAAGTGCTGGGACAGGTGTGACCAGGCCACCTAGCTTTTTCTAGCGGTTCTCTTTAACTTGCCCTCTAATCAAGGACAGAACCGGTTTCTCAGAGGTAGCTATTAGTAATTGTTTTATAACTCCCTCCCCAGCTTATTCTGTAAACAAGTTAACCTAATCAGCCCTTCTAGACACAGACTTCATCAACATGGCAAAAGTCATGTGACTAGCCCACCCATCTGCCTGCCATCCATCACCTGCCATCAGCACCTGTGCTTATCTGTCCCTTTTGTGATGATATGGAACAGACCACCACTCAGTCACCTTAACGACTTGTCCCCATCAAAGGGAAGGTTTAAAAGCATTCAACTTTAAGCAGTCACTTGCCATTGTTTTGTTAAGCACTGGCCTGGCCATGTGTTCTTTGAGCTATGACCACCATGTTTGCTTAGCTTTGGCCCCCTTGGAGACCAAAGCTTGGGGAGATGAATCTCCTCTCTCTCTCTCTCTCTCCAATTTACTTTCTAAATAAACTATATTTTCGCATCTAATTTCTGTGCAATTCTTTGCATCGTTTGTGTGGCACCAGATCACAGACCCCCCCACCCCCCTTGGGTCTGACCTAACATTTTAGAATCCACTGCTAGGATTTTTAACCCAACACTTACAATATTTCAAACTCTATTATTATTATTATTACTATTTCTGTTATGGTGGTCTGTGATCAGGGATCTATGATGTTACTATTGTCATTGTTTTGGGGCACTACAAACAGCACTCATCCAAGATGGCGAACTTAATTGATACATGTTGTGTGTTGTGTGTGTTCTGACTGTTCCACCAACCAACTCTTGCCCCAGTTCTCTCCCATTCCCCAGGCCTCCCTCTTCCATGAGACACAACAATGTTGAGATTAGGCCATTTAATCCCACAGTGGTCTCTAAGTGTTCAAGTGAAAGGAAGAGTCACACATCCTGCACTAGAAATGATTTATCTTAGTGAGGAAGGCATGTCAAAAGTGGAGAGAGGTCAAAAGCTAGGCCTCTTGTACTAAACAGCTAACCAACTTGTGAAAGCACAGGAAAAGTTATTGAAAGAAATAAACAGTGCTACTCCAGTGAACCCACAAATAATAAGAAACCTAAAAAGCCTTCTTGCTGACACGGAGAAAGTTTGAGTGGTCTGGATAGAATATCAAACCAGCCACACTCCTCCTTTAAGATGAAGTCCAATCCAGAGAAAAGCCCCAACTCTTCAATTCCATGAAGGTCATGAGAGAAGAGGAAGGAACAGAAGAAAAGTTGGAAGCTAGGAGAGGTAGGTTCATGAGGTTTAAGGAAAGAAGCCATCTCCATGACATAAAAGTGCAAGGTGAAATAGCAAGTGCTGATGGAGAAGCTGCAGTAAGTTCTCCAGAAGATTCGGCTAAGATCACTGACTAAACAACAGACTCTCAATGTAGACGAACAGCTTTCTGTTGGAAGAAGATGCCATCTAGGACTTTCATGGCTAGAGAAAAGAAGTCAATGCCTGGCTTCAAAGGACAGACTGCCTCTCAAGTTGGGGCCTAATGTGGCTGGTCACTTTAAGTTGAAGCCAGTGCTCACTTACCATGTCAAAAACCCTATGGCCCTTTACTCTGCCTGGGCTGTAGAAATGGATCAACAAAGCCTGGTTGGTAGCATGTCTGTTTACATCATGAATACTTTAAGCCCACTGTTGAGACCTACTGCTCAGACAAAAAGATTTCTTTCAAAATGTTCCTGTTTGTTAACTATGTAGCTAGTCACACAAGAGCTGTACAAGGAGATGAATGTTGTTTTCATGCCTGCTAACACAGCACCCATTCTGCAGACATGTATCTGTGAGTAATTTTGACTTTCAAGTCTTATTATTTAAGAAATACATTTTGTAAGGTTATAACTGCCATAGGCAATGATTCCTCTGATGGATCTGAGCAAAATAAATGGAAAACCTTATTTGGAAAGGATTCATCATTTTAGATGACATTAAGAACATTAGCAGCCGGACTCGGTGGCTCAGCCTGTAATCTCGCGCTTTGGGAGGATGAGGTGAGTGGGTTGCCTGAGCCCGCAGGTTCGAGACCCATCTGGGGAACTTGGCGAGACCTCGTCTCTACAATAAATCAAAAATTAGCCGGGCGTGGTAGCACGTGCCTGTAGTTTCAGCTACTTGGAAGGCTGAGGTGGAAGGATCGCCGGAGCCCAGCAGGTCGAGGCTGTGGTGGCCGGGAGCGGCCACTGCACTCCAGTCTGGGTGATAGAGTGAGACTCCAACTCAAAAAAAAAAAAAAAAAAGAACATTAGCCCTGGACACTATGGCTCATGCCTATATGGCTTGGTCACTCTTGGAGGCCAAGGCAGAAAAATTGCTTGAGGCCAGGGGTTTGAGACCAACCTGAGCAACATAGCAAGACCCTGCCTTTAAAAACAAACAAACAACAACAGCAAAAAAAAGGAAAGGAAAACCAGAAGTTTGGAAGAAGTTGATTTTCAACTCTCATGGATAAGTCTGAAGGACTCAAGCTTCAGTGGAGAAAGTCACTGTGAATATGGTGGAAATAACAAGAGAACTGGAGTGAGAAGCAGAGCCTGAAGAATGAATTGCTGCAATGTCATGGTAAAACTTGAGCAGAAAAGGAGTTGGCTTCTCATGGATGAGCAAAGAAAGTGGTTTCTTGAGAAGGTATCTACTCCTGGTGAAGATACTGTGAAAAATGATGTAGAATATTCCATAAACTCAGTTGATGCAGTTGAGAGGATTGACTCCGATTGTGAAATAGGTTCTACTGTGGGCAAAATGCTATCAAATGACACTGTGTGCTACAGAGAAATCTTTTGTGAAAGGAAGTGTCAATCAATGCAGCAAACTTCATTGTTATCTTATTTTAAGAAATTGTAGCCGGGTGCAGTGGCTCATGCTTGTAAACCCCAGTACTTTGGGAGGCCGAGGTAAGAGAATTGCCTGAGTCCAGGGGTTCGAGACCAGCCTGGGCAAATTGGTGAGACCTTATCTCTACAATAAATCAAAAAATTAGCTGAGCGTGGTGCACACCTGTAGTTCCAGCTACTTGGAAGGCTGAGGTGGAAGGATTGCCTGAGCCTAGCAGGTTGAGGTTGCGGTGGCCGTGAATGTGCCACTGCACTCCAGTCTGGGTAACAGAGTGAGACTCCAACTAAAAAAAAAAAAAAAAAAAAGACAAGACATTGTCACAGTTACCCCAAATACCACCCTGATCAGTCAGCCGCCATCAACACTGAGGCACGACTTCCCACCAGCAACAAAATTGTGACTTGTAGAAGACTCAGGTGATAATCAGCATTTTTAGCAACAAAGCACTTTAAATTGAAGATACGTACATTTTTAAAAATGCATGTTATTGTACACTTAATAGACTATAGTACAGGGTAAACAACTTTTATGTGCACTGGGAAATCAAAAAGTTTATGTGACTTGCTTTATTGAGATATTCACTTTATTGTGGTTGTCCGTAAACCCACAATATCTCTGAGGCATGCCTGGATATGGATGGCAAATAAGCATATGAAAAGATGGTCTCTATCATATCTCATCAGAGAAATGCAAATGCAAGCAATGAGCTACTATTACATACCCATTAGAAGGGCTAAAATCCAAACACTGAGCACCCCAAATGCTGGCAAGGATGTGAAGCAACAGGAACTCTTGTTTATTACTGGTAGGAATACAAAATGATACAGCCACTTTGGAAGACAGTTTAGCAGTTTCTTGAAAAGTAAGCATTCTCTCACCATAAGATCCTGCAATTGTATGCCTTAGTATTTACCCAAATGAGTGAAAAACTTATGTCCACACCAAAACCTGCACGTGCTTTATTCATAATTGCCAAAACTTGGAAGCAACCATGATGTTTTTCAATAAACTGATGGGTAAACAAACTGTGGTATGTCCATGCAGCAGAATATTAGTGCTAAAAAGCAATGAGCTATCAAACCATGAAGAACCTTAAATGCATATTGCTAGGTGAAGGAAGCCAGTCTGAAAAGGTGATGTACTACATGATTCCAACTATGTACATTGTGGAAAAGGTCAAATTATGGAAATAATAAAAAGATCAGTGCTTTCCAGGAGCTTGTGGGGGGAGGGAGAGATAGGGAGAGGGTAGGATGAATCATTTGAACACAGGGGGTTTAAGGGCAGTGAAACTGTTCTGTATGATACTGTAATGGTGAATACATGTCATTATACATTTGTCCAAACACATAGAATGTATAACACCAAGAGGGACTCTAATGTGACCTATGGACTTTACTTAATAATAATCTCTCAGTATTACCTCATCAATATGACAAATGTGCCTCACCGAGGCAAGATGTTCATAATACAGAGACTGGAAAAGGTGGGGGAAGGAGAACTCACAATTTCCACTCAATATTCCTGTAAACTTAAAACTGCCAAAAAGTTAAAGGAAAACAAAGCAATCTGAAAAGAGTTTTGGAAGACGGAGTGAAGGGAAGGATGGCCAACAAAAATATGACTGTTTCTGATTAACCATAAGGGCAGGTTTCTGATGTGGTATTTCCTGACACCCAGGAGGCCAGCAGGTGGATTTAAGTTAGGGTCAATTGAATAGCAGTCCAGTGTACACCATCTTGGAACTACTAATGGTGTCGCAGGCTGCCATCTCAGGGGGCAGGGGAAGAAGAAAAGGAGTTTTCAGTGAAGTTTAAAGGCCGGGTTCAGAAAGTCCAGAGGGTTTTGTAGCCCATCGCATTGAACACCTCTTCCAATAAGCCTTCTGAAGTTCAGGAGTTGTGGCTAGAGTTGTCAGACTCGAGAAGCTTTGGAACAGAATGACGGTGAGCTTTGATGTGGAGGCTCGTGCTGCCTTTACAGTATTTACCCCACATGTGTGTGTGTGTGTGTGTGTATGTGATGGGAGAGAAAGTGCTAGAGAACTAGAGAGACCAAAAGGAAGAAAAGAGGATCTTCATCTTCACGAATTCCTTGAAGTGGCAGAAACTTGACCTGACCTGGCTTTCCCATCATATTTATTTCATGGAACTACCCACATTTTTTTTTTCTTTTTTGAATTGGGGTCTCATTCTGTTGTCCAGGCTGGAGTGCAGTGGCACAATTATGGCTCACTGTAGCCTTGACCTCCTGGGCTCAGGTGATCCTTCTGCCTCAGCTTCCTGAGTAGATGGGATTAAAGGCATGCACTACCACGCTCAGCTAATTTTTTAATTTTTGGGAGAGACAAGGTCTTGCTGTGTTGCCTAGGCTGGTCTCAAGCTCTTGGGCTCAAGCAATCCTCCTGCTTCAGTCTCTCAAGGTGCTGGGATTACAGCGGGAGTCACTGCACCTGGCCATATTTTCGGTATTAATGATGCTGCTATGAATATCAGTGTGCCTAAAAGCTTTTTTCTACATTCAGAATTTCATTACGATGGCTGCTCACGGTGTTAAAGGAGATAAACTCCCCCCCCAGTATCATTTTTCTTATTGAAAAATAGTACATGATCATTGTACACATTTTATTCTCAGAAACTTCCAAGTTCTTCCTGTCTCAGGGCCTTTGCACTGTGTCCTCTGCTGAGAATGCTCTTCTCCTTGGTTTTCTCATGGCTGGATCCTTCAATCTTTCAGCTTTAGCTATCTCCAGGGAAGAGAGGTCTGCCCTGACTTGAAATCCAGACATACTAGTCCAATCTCTATTAAATTATTCTATTTAAAATGTCTTGGAATAATCAGCATCTGACTCTTTTTCTGGTTCATTTGGCTGTTTTCTGTCTCTCCCCAAGGCCGTAGGAACCTGGTCTGTCTTATTCAACATCATAACCTCAGTACCTGGTGTGGTGCCTAACATGTAGTGGCAGCTTCTTAAACATTTGCAGGATGAAAGACCTTTGGGTTACAGGTCTACTTCCTCCTCAGTGGAATTCGAAGCACTTACAGGGTCAAGGAAGTAAATCTCACCTCCCCTTTTCCATCTTCTATGGGCTTGCTTTGACCACACGGAAGCTGACTCCCTGTGGCCATGGGAGAAAGAATACTGGACTTTCAAAATTTCACCCAATGAGGCCAGGCGCGGTGGCTCATGCCTATAACCCCAGTACGTTCAGAGGCTGAGGCGAGAGGATTGTCTGAGCCCATGGGTTCGAGACCAGCCTGGGCAACATGGCGAGACCTCATCTCTACAATAAATAAAAAAAAAATTAGCCGAGCGTGGTAGTATAGGCCCGTAGTTCCAGCTACTTGGAAGTCTGAGGCAGAAGGATCACCTGAGCCCAGCAGGTTGAGGCTGAGGTGGCCAGGAGTTCCAACTCAAAAAAAAAAAAAAAAAATTTCACCCAATGAAAAGGAAATGTGGACTATGAAGAATTCTTCAAGGTTTTAGATTGGTGTGAGTTTACTGACATACTTAGCTTAAACTTTAAGATTAATTCAAAGTTAATTTACAATTTTAATTAAAGATTACCTAGTTTCTTCTGGCAAGGTTGGAGTCGGGGTCATTAAAAAACAGGTATCCTCATTGTTGAGCTGCTTTGGTTAACACCTTTCAAGGTGTGCAGAATGACTTTCCGGTCAAGTACACTAAAAATGAGTTCTGAATTCTGCTATGCTGTGCCTGGTGTGTTCAAAGGTAAATACTAAATGAGGTAAGACTCCGTTCTAACTGCTTAATAAAACTTTAAGCAGTATAATAGTATAATATTTACTAAAAATGTCAAATATTGACTAAAGTTAAAGTAAATGTCACTTAAATTAGCAGTATAACCGGGCAGCCATGAATTGAATAAAACAGATGGTGATTATGGAAAGATTGAAAAGTACATAAAGAAGACAGTTAACAAATCTCCAACCTGAAAATTGACATCCATGAATTAAGAAAAAAGAATCTTTTTAGAGGGTTGGGTTTCACCCCTGGTTTTCTTTACCAGAAGAAGGATTTTGGGAAGGTCTTAGTGAAAATATTGGTTTCCTTTCACAATCCTCCAACTGGTAGTATGAGATATGGGAACCCAGTACATTTAGTACTTGTGTGTTCATAAAGTTAGGTGACTCTCTGATACATATCTGAGGTCCCTTCACGAAACCTTCTTTCTTTATTCAAAGTATCCAAAGTAGTTCGGGTTGGGAATCGTTAAAGGAATCACTCAGCTGAAAGTTGACGGTACCAGCCGGGCTCGGTGGCTCAGCCTGTAATCCTGCGCCTTGGGAGGCTGAGGTGAGTGGATTGCCTGAGCCCGCGGGTTCGAGACCCGCCTGGGCAAGCGAGACCTCATCTCTACAATAAATCAAAAAATTAGCCGGGCGTGGCA
>CAUYQG010011300.1:0-45188 GCA_963574415.1 Tarsius wallacei
ACCTCTTGGAGCCGGGCTCGGTGGCTCAGCCTGTAATCCCGCGCCTTGGGAGGCTGAGGTGAGTGGATTGCCTGAGTCTGCAGGTTCGAGACCCGCCTGGGCAACTTGGTGAGACCTCATCTCTACGATAAATCAAAAAATTAGCCAGGCGTGGTAGCGCGAGCCTGTAATTCCAGCTACCTGGAAGGCTGAGGCGGAAGGATCGCCGGAGCCCAGCAGGTCGAGGCTGCGGGGGCCAGGAGTGGCCACTGCACTCCAGTCTGGGAGACAGAGTGAGACTCCAACTCAAAAAAAAAAAACAAACAAAAAAAAAAAACCTCTTGGATGTCCTGAAAACAGTTCTCAGAGGGGAATTTATATCTCTTCGAGCACACATCAAGAAAACAAAAGATCAGAAGTGGAGAGCCTAACAAATCACCTAAGGGAGCTGGAAAGAGAAGACCACCAAAATCCCAACTTTAGCAGAAGAATCCAAATCACAAAAATAAGAGCCCAAATATGGGACATAGAAGAAAAAAATCATAGAAAACCAACAAAACAAAAAGCTGGTTCTTTGAAAGAATTAACAAGATTAGCAATCCATAGACTCAACGCAAAACCCATTAAGCTACCAACATCATTCTTCTCAGACCTAGAAAGGACAATAGAGAAATTCATATGGAAACATAAACAACCATGAATAGTTAAAACAATCCTTAGCAAAAGAAACAAAGCAGGAGCTATCACACTTCCAGACTTCAAACTTTACTATAAGGCTACAGTAATCAAAACAGCCTGGTATTGGTACAAGAACAGGCACATAGACCAATGGAACAGGATAGAGATTCCGGAAGCAAAGCCTCAATTTCTCAACCAACTCATCTTTGCCAATGCCTCCAACAACAACTACTGGGGAGAGGAGAATCTATTCAGTAAATGGTGCTGGGAAATTGACTAACCACATGCAGAAGATTGATACAGGACTCCTACCTATCACCATACACAAAAATTAACTCTAAATGGATCAAAGACCTAAACGTAAAACCTCAAACTATAAGAATCTTAGAAAATGCAGGAGACACCCTTATAGAAATTGGAACTGGCAACCAATTCCTATTCCAAACCTTAAAGGCTAATACCTTAAGAAATAAGAGGGACTGCATCAAACTAACGAGCTTCTGAAAAGCAAAAGAAACCATCAAGAGAGCAGGGAGACAGCTCACAGAATGGGAAAAAATATTTGCCACCGGTCTCAGTGGCTCAGACTGTAATCCTATGCTTTGGGAGGCTGAGGTGAGTGGATTGCCTGAGCCTGTGGGTTCAAGAACCGCCTGGGCAATTGGCAAGACCTCATCTCTACAATAATTCAAAAATTACCCGGGCGTGGTAGCGCACGCCTGTAGTTCCAGCTACTTGGAAGGCTGAGGCAGAAGGATCGCCGGAGCCCAACAGGTTGGCCACTACACTCCATTCTGGGTGATAAAGTGAGATTCCAACTAAAAAAAAAAAAGATTAAAATAAATAAATAAATTTTAAAAAGAAAAAATTTTTGCCGACTGTATATCTGACAAAGTCCTAACATCTAAGATCTATAAGGAACTCAAACACACTGAAAGGAAAAAAACAAACAACCCCTTTAAAAAGTGGGCAAAAGACATGAATTGACACTTCTCAGAAGAAGATACACTGGCAGCCAACAGACACATGAAAAAGTGTTCAGCCTCACTCGTCATCAGAGAAATGCAAATCAAAACCACATTGAGATACCACCTAATCCCAGTAACAATTGCCATTATTAATAAACAAACAACAGATGCTGGCGAGGATGTGGAGAAAAAGCAATGCTTCTACACTGCTGGTGGGAATGCAAACTAGAGCAACCTCTTTGGAAGACAGTGTGGAAATTTCTGAAAGAACTAAAAATTGACCTTCCATATGACCCAGCAATTCCCCTATTGGGAATATACCCAGAAAACTCAAATCATTCTACAAAAAACATACCTGCACATGTATGTTTGTTGCAGCTCTATTCACAATAGCAAAACATGGAACCAACCATGTTGCCCATCGAAGCTGGACTAGATAAAGAAAATGCGGTACATATACACAATGGAATATTATGCAGCCATAAAGAAGGACAAATATATGGACTTCAAAGCAGCTTGGATGAATTTGGAATCAATCATACTCAGTGATTTATCACAGAAAGAAAGACCACAGTACCATATGTTCTCACTCATAAGCGAAACTTGAACAATTATAATACTATAAGAAAGCATTTGGCAGTAATGGAAAACTGTCAGAGGAAGGGGGGTGGGACTGGCAGTTGAGGGAAACTGCTAGGGGAGGGAGGGGCACACCTCATCAACAAGAGTACCTGCATAATCAATGTTTGTATACCTAACCCTGAATTGTACCCCACATCTTTTTAATTTAAAAAAAAAAAGACAAAAAGATAATACAAAAAAATCAATGAAACAAAAAGCTCGTTCTTTCAAAGGATAAATGAGATTGGTGTTCCCCTAGCTAGACTGACCAAGAAAAAGAGAGAAAAAGTCCAAATAAACACACTCAGAAACACAAAAGATGAAATCACTTCTGACCCTGAAGAAATACAAAAGATTATCAGAGACTACTATGTACACTTGTATGAAAACAAACTTGTACACCTAAAGGAAATGGAGCAGTTTCTGACATCACACAACCTCCCTAGGTTGAAACAAGAAGCAATTGAGAACCTAAATAGACCAATAACAATAAAGGAAATTGATTGTGTTATAAGAAAACTACCTACAAAAAAAAGCCCTGGACCAGATGGTTTTCTAGCAGAATTCTACAAAACATACAAAAAGGAACTGATACCAATCCTATTGAAAGTATTCCAAGTGATTGAGAAAGATGGAACTCTCCCCAAATCATTTATGAAGCTAACATCACATTGATGCCCAAGCCAAGTAAAGACCTAACAAAGAAAGAGAACTACAGGCCAATATCTTTAATGAACATAGAGGCTAAAATTCTCAACAAGATCCTAGCAAACCGGATTCAATAACACATTTCAAAAATCATCCATCACGACCAAGTAGGCTTCATCCCCGGGATGCAAGACTGGTTCAGTATTTGTAAGATCACAAATGTAATTAAATACATCAATAGATATAAAAACAAAAACCACAGGATTATATCATTAGATGCAGAAAAAGCTTTTCATAAAATCCAGCCACCTTTTTGATAAAAACCCTCGAACATCTAGGTATAGATGGAACATACCTCAAAATAGTAAGAGCCATCTACAAGAAACCCGCAGCCAGCTTACTGCTAAACAGACAGAAATTGGAACCGTTTCCCCTGAAAACTGGAACAAGACAAGGATGCCCACTCTCACCCCTCCTGTTCAACATAGTTTTGGAAGTCCTAGCTAGAGCAATCAGAGAAGAGAAGGATATCAGGGGTATCCAAATAGGAAAAGAAGACGTCAAATTATCTCTCTTTGCAGACAACATGATTCTATACCTTGAAAACCCAGGAGAATCAGTCAAAAACCTCCTTGCACTGATAACAAACTTTGGCAAAGTCTCAGGGTATAAAATAAATGTGCAAAAGACAATCGCATTTCTTTACACCAATAGTAAACAAACAGAAACCCAAATAAAAAGCACAATTCCATTCTTCCAATCCATGAGCATGGGATATTTTTCCACTTGTTTGTGTCATCTTTGATTTCCTCGAGCAGTGTTTGTTTGTTTGTTTGTTTTTTTCCTTTTTTTTTCATTCTAAGATTCCATCCAGGAAATCATAGAACATTTAGTAGTCATACCTTTTTGGCTCTTTTTGACTATAAATGACAGCTTCTCAGTCTGTTTTATTTTAATGACCTTGAAAGTTTTTAAGAGTATTCATCAGGTGTTTTGTAGAATATATCATGATTAGGACTTATCTGATATTTTTCTCATAATTAGATTGAAGAAATGTGTAGGAAGACCCAAAGATAAAGAGACATTTTAATCACATCAAGAGTATGTGATGGTTTCGTCCTATACATGCCTTGACTATTAAGTGACGTAATATGACATACTACTAATGATGCTAACCTTGATTATCTAGTTTGAATGATGCTCTATCACCTTAACAGCAGAGTATTAACATAAATTATTTGGAATTTTTCTGCACAGGACATTCTCCCTATATTCTTTACTTATAAAATTATTTATTTATATCCATATGAGCTCATGAATACTTATTTTATACTTTCGTTAGTAATCAAATACTAACTTGCTGATTTTGTTTCTCAAATTGTTCCTGCTTTGGCCACTGGGAACTCTTTGGCTTCTCTACCCTTTGACATATCCTATTATCATGGGATCATTTTGTTTGTTTATTTGTACCTTCCTTTCTTTCACTACAGGATACTCTAGGCTCATCTTGTATTTTTACTTCCCACTCCTAAAATCAGCCATTTCTCTAAGAAGCCTAAGTTTCTCTTATTCAAGAACCATATTTGAAATAATAATCTGAGTGCTAAGTGAGTTTGTTGCTTTAGTGGCATTATTGCTTCTGAGACCTCTCAGCTGATAGAGCAAGAAGATAAATATGTGCATATAAATATTTCTGTATGTAACCATTTGTATCTTTATTAAACTAAACATGAGTTCATGTGCTGATGTCTTCAACTCTAATCCACTTCCACACAATTCATTCTAGCCTCCTTTCCTTGCTGTCTGTAATCTCCCAATCAACAATGAGAATACTGGCTATGATTGTGTGCCATCCATTTACTTAATATGTTCGATTTCTGTATAAATGTTTGCAAGTTTTAGAATTGTTAGCCCATACCCCTAGGAAACGTTTGTCAACTAAAGCGCAGTTCTTATGCCATAGTTCCTTCTGCCGTTAGTCTTACACATTCTACTCATTTTCAAAGTCACTGCAGTCAAAACTTTTCTCCCTCATCCTTTTCAGTGAGATTGTTTTCTTTATATGTAGTATAGTTAGATTGTTTTTGTCACATTCTGCATTCCATTGTGGAGTCCTATGACCTCTTATTGTTTAAAAATTGCATACATTAAGCTTTCCTCTTTGTGCTTTAAAGTTCTATTGGTTTTGACAATTGTATTGTGTCATTTTATTCCCCATTACAGTATCAGTACAATAGGTTCACAACCCTAAAATATCCCCTGGACTTTATTCAGTTAATCCTCTATCTCCAAACCCTGGTAAAGTGATCAGTGGATCAGTTTTCTACCTTATAGTTGCTTTTACCTGATGTCATATAGTTGGAATCATACAGTATATGGCTATTTCAATCTGGCTTTTTTCACTTAGCAACATATATATGTATCTCCATGCATTTGAATGGCTTGAGAGCTCATTTCTTTTTATCACTACGTAGTTGTTTGCTCTGTTAGGGCTGCTATAACCAAATATAGCCTGGGTGACCTATAAACAACAGAAATTTATTTTTCACAGCTTTGGAGTCTGGTAAATTCAAAATCAAAGCACCAGTAGATTCTCTTTTTTTGCAAATGCTTAGTTTCTAGATGGCCATCTTTTCACTGCATCCTCACATGGCAGAAGGGTCAAAAAACTCTCAAGTCTCTTTTATAAGAGCATCCATCTCATTCAAAGAACTTCTCCCTTATGACCTAATCACCTTCCAAACTCTCCAACTCCTAATGTCATCATCCTGGGGTTGAAATCTCTACATATAAATTTTTGGGTGGAAGACACAAACATTCAAATGATAGCAGTAATATTGTATGCATACACCAAAATTGTTTATCAATTCCTCTACTGAAGTTCATCTTGGTTGCTTCCAGTTAGGTGATTATAAATAAACTTGCTACAAATTACACATGTTTTTGTGTGGATATAAGTTTTCTAATTAGGTAAATACCCAATTGCTGAATCATGTGATAAAACTATGTTTAGCATTCTCAGAAACTGTCAAACTGTCTTCCAAAATGGCTGTGCCACTTCTGACTCCTACAAGCAATAAATAAGAGTTCCTGTAGGTCTGCGTCCTAATCAGCAGTTGGTATTTTCAGACTGTAGGATTTTATTTATTCTACTAGGTGTGCAGTGGTATCTCATGGTTGTTTTAATTTTCATTTTACGACAAATCCTTTTGAGCATCTTTTCATATGCTTGTTTGACATGTGCATATCTCCTTTGGCAAGTATCTGTTTAGATCTCTTGCTCATTTTTAATTGGATGCTTGTTTTCTTATTGTTGAGTTTTTAGAGTTCTTTGAATATTGCAGATGTAATTCCCTTATCTTATATGTGTTTCACAAATATTTTCTCCTAGTTTGTGGTTTTCCTTCTTTCCCTCTTAATGGTATTATCAGTGTCTTTACACAGCAGAAGTTTTAATTTTAATTAAGTCTAATCAATATGTTTCCTTCATAAATCAGGATTTTGTTGCTGTATTTATGAACTCATCACCAAACTAAAAGTCACATAGATTTTTTCCTATGCTTTCTTTTTGTCTTTTCTTTTCTTCTTTTGGTTGTTTACTTGTTAGTTTTTCACTTTACATTTAGGTCTAAAATCTGTTTTAAATTTGTATATGAATGTCTAATTCCTTCAGTACCATTTGTTCAAAAGTCTGTTATTTCTTCATTGAATTGTCTTTAGCTTTTATGAAAAATCAGTTTACTTTATTTGTGAGGTTGTAGTTCTAGGTCTTATAATCTTTTGCATTGTTCTATATGTTTATAACTTTGCCAATAACATGCTGTGTTGATTACTTTAGTTTTACCATAAATATAGACATTGGTAAGTGCCAGTTATGTTTTTTCTTCTTTAGTATTTTATTGGCTATTTTAAGTCTTCTGTCTTTACATATAAAATTTAAAAATCAGTTTGTAGATATCTACAAATATTTTCCTGGGATTTTGATTAGCCTATAGAACAAGTTTGGAAGAATTGACTTAACAATATTGAATCCTCTAATCTCTGAATATGAAATAGCTTTCTATTTTTTTAGAACTTCATTTATTTATTTGATCAGTGTTTTATAGTTTTCTACATACAAACTCTGTTATAGTTTTAAAATTTGTACCTAAATATTTGCACCTAAATATATAATAACACATTGGTTTATTATAAACAGTATTATTTTATAATTTCTAATTATAATTGTTTATTGTTTCTAATTCCAATTGTTCATGTGTAAGAAAGTAATTGCTCAATGTATTAATCTTGTGTCCTGAGATTTTGGTATACTTGCTTATTAGATCCAAGTTTGGTTTTTTTTTTCAGGTTATCTACATGGATGTCATGTAATAATTTAATTTCTTCCTTTCCAATCTATATACTTTTCATTTCTTTTCTTTTTGTCACATTAAACTAGTTAAAATTTTCAGTATAATGTTGAATAAGAGTCGTTAAGATAGTACATCACTGCTTTGTTCCCAATCTTAGAGGGAAGTGTCTAGTCTTTCACCACTAGATATGATGCTTCTATGGACTTCTTGTAAATGTTCTTTATTGAGTCAAGAAAGTCTAGTGAGTTGAAATATGCCTAGTTTCACTTCTGTTGAATTATATCAGCTAAAGCAATCATAGAACCTACTTAATTGAAAAAGAAAGATGAAAGGTTCACTCTGAATGAGAGAAGTTTCAAAGAATATGCAGCCATCTTTAATCCATCATGGTTTGCCTTGAACCATAAATTGCTTATATTTCTTCCACATGGAAAATATACTAGCTTCCTCCAAATCCTACAAACTCTTATCATATTGTAGTAGTACCATGAATTCCAAGATCTCATTCATCTAAATCAAGTTCAAATGTATATTAGGCTCCTTTGTATATAATTTCTCTTGAAATTAACCTGTGAACAAGATATGGGTTATATGTTTCCCCCACACAATATACAATGGTAAGACAGGCATAGGATAACATCAATAGACTATCCTGTTCAGAAAAAGGGAAAATTAGGAGGCATATGGCAATCTCTGGTCCATAGCAATTCTGAAATTCAGTCAAACACATGTTACCATTAAAAAAAAAATAGAGCCCAGTACTGTTCCATGGAAATTGTTCTCTGTGCCTGCTGACTTCTTCTGAGTTCTTTGTTCTGACATTGAACTCATCTTTTCTTTGTATAAGAAACATCTTATGTTTATAGCTGAGTAGTTTTCTCAGCTTTCTTTTTGCCTGTAGAAAATTCAGGACACAATTACTTTATTTATTCTATAATATCGCTATCTTTTTCAGTCCAACTTATACAATTCTTTTAAAAGCTAAGTTGATGTCATTTATATCAATTTACAATCCTTTCCAATAGATAACACCACACCCACAAATATCTTCACAATAGTCTCTTCTGTACCCAGAGCACTGTGTGAGACTAAAACAACACCCTCCGGATTCTCTGAAGCCCAATATTTTTAAAAAGAGAGTCTACCGGGTTTGCTTAAGAAGGTTTTTGTCCTTAGAAGTCATTTTGTCCAGCTGAAAGGGGCCATAAAACACCACCTTACATCTCTCTGAGGTCTTAAAAAAGGTTTTATACTTTCATCCTTTACTTTATCTTTACCCTCAGACCTTGCTTTACTTAGAGGGACCTGAATTTGATCTTTTCTCTGAGGCTAGTTCTTCCTTTTAGCAGTTTTGTTGGCTTGTAAAGACTGTCCTGAGCTCTTAGTATTTCCTCAGTATTATGCTAGAAATTTGAAGGTTTTCTTCTTTAGTTTATTTTCCCATCTTTCATTTTGTCATAGATAGCTAGGTGAATTTGTGCTTACAAATTCTTTAGCAAGAATTCTGAGATTATTAGGTTGCTTCTGTATTTTCCATATTGCTGCAGGCAATAGTTTTGCTAACTGTTCTGTCTGTATATAATACAGCTGCCCTTTTCACTGGCCTCCAATAACATTTTCCTCATTGTCCTTGAAGGTTCTAATAGTCTCCCTGAGGTCATTTGAGATTTCACCAACAGTTCCTTCCAGCTCCTGTCCACCACTGAATACCAGCCAGTGCTATAGGTTTTATATTGTTTGTTATTATAATACCCTGTTAACTATTATGGCATAACAAATTACTCCAGAATGCAGATGCTTAAAGCAATAAATGATTTATTATATCTCATAATTTTTAAGTCAGTAATTGGGCAGGGCCCAGATAACCCATACTTCTGCTCTTTAGGATATTGAATGATGCCATTTGGTAGGATTCAGCTGGTGGACACATGGTCTGGAGGGTTAAGATGGCTTCACATGTGTCTGCTGCCAAAGCAGAGTTGACTGAATAGATCAACTCATCTCGGATTTTTTTAACACAGAGTCTATATCTGACCTCATTAGCATGGAGATCTCAGCATAGATAGATTCTACATGGCAGCAGTTCAAAGCACCAAGAAAATATCCAGGAGATGGGAAGTTCAAGATAAAGTATTTTAAGGCCTTGGACTGGAAACTGACTTGGGTCCACTTCCAGTATATTCTATTAGATCATTCACAGAGCCCACTCAGATTAAAGAACAATTATCATAGAGCCACATATCCCTGAGAAGATTTTCACAGAATTTTTGGTCATTTCTAGTCTGCCACACCTGTTATTGCTATTGTCCGTGAGTCAACAATTTGACTCTTGAGGCATGGACAAATTTTTCTTGTAGCAAATATTTGGAAAAAATTCAGAGCTTTGAAACTTGGTTACTAAATTAGTAGTCATTTTGTTAGGAAAAACTTTCCTCTTTAAAGAATAAAACACACTCTAAAATTTATCTAGCCCTGTTCCCTGGAAAAACATGCCTTTAACATTGAATAATCAGAAGCTTCTTATTTAATATCAGTTCTAAAATAGGGACTTGTACCTATGACACCCATATAATTTAGTTTAAAATGGGACACTTTGAGGAATGCTAAAATGGAAGTGACCATGTCTCCTTCATAACAGGCTAAGCCTGTGTTATATCAGGCAAATCAAAGCCCATTTGCCTTATCATTTCTTGAGAATTTTGTGATAATCAAATATATCAATGGACATTCAAAGTTATAAATTGTGAAATAGAGGCAAGGTAGAGATATATTTCAAGTTCTTTGGGAGATATAATATATATCCTATATTTAGAGCCCTCTAAAACTGTTTCTCAGTCTGTTTTAATTGCTGTAGCAATGCTAGATGTCTGCTGCTTTTTCTTAATTGTAAAATGGTTACGATTTATTAAAGATAATTTCTCTTTATTCCCAGGGAAGCCTGAAGAGAGCTGATCACTACTCACCTATGCACAGTAACCTTCCCCACCTATTACAGCGACTCTTGTGTCTTTTTAGTTGAGCCTTTTTTCAGACTAAGTAATATCAGGTCCTTTATGTTCTGGGTTTCATCTTATTAATACAGTTTGATATTCATTAAAGTAGCTCCTCAGTGGTTTTAAATTATAAATCTCAGGACAGTTTTCAAACTGATCACCCATTAAATAAAGCTATCCTTTTACTTGAGTGTAATGAAAATCTTTAGCTTAGCACATACAAATTGATACCATTCTAAAACAATCTAATTCAGAATGGTTTGTCTTGGACAGTCTTCAATATTCACCCTGGTTTTCCAGGCCCAGACTTTTATGTACAACCTTCTGGCTTTATGTCTTACAAATTTTTGCCTTACTCTAGATTTGTTACAGATTGCTCATCTTGTTTTTTTATTCTCTTGCAAAAGAAGCAGCATTTGGGGAACAGTATCCTTGGTAATCCTGGGGTAATAGAAACCAGAAAGGCAACTCCACATAAAGTCTTGAAGTAAAATATTCTCCAAAATAACACTACCCTTCAAAGACAGGAAATTCCTTCTTTGTGGAAACTGAGGTACCAGATAGGAGTTCAATCATTGGCTACAACTTTGTTATGACAGAACTTTAGCAACAAGGACAGGTCATGCCAAGCAACACTTTGGACTCTATCAGTTGTCCAAGGAGTACTGCCTATTCCATGTGAGAATATAATCACAGCATAAATCCAGTATCAGACCTGGTTTGAATTTGCAGAGAGCTTTATCACATAAAAAAGTTGCAATATTTATGTTTAAAAACTATGCAATATAATAGGAAATGGTCAAATTTGTCAAATGTGCAATAAATAGAGATCAGTACATACAAGATTAAACAAAAACCTTGAGGAGAAAGGGTGAGTTTCCAGGTTCCCAAAGTTCAAGTGAACTTTTCTAGAGCAGGGGCCATGTCTATCAGAGTGCTTACTTAATGTTTTTGTGTGAATAGAGGAGTCTCACTGAGGCAGCATTAAAGAAAGCTCAGGAAATTCTAACATGTTCAAATCCAAAATATACACAAAAGTGATACTAGACAACTGATTCCAGGTGATATTTAAAAACCATAACACAAACCCTTCTGGGGCTTAATGCACCCATGTCATTTTGAATTTAATGCTATATTAGTTGAACATCTTGTGGATTCTGCTTTGAAATGTTATTTGATTTTAGTGCGTTTCCCCTATTCCCATAGTGAGTTTTTATCTAGCTGCACACCTCAAATATTTTCTTGCAAACTACTAAAAAGTATCAGTGGTACCTGCTTAAGACTGACATCAATCTGAATGGAAGAAGTGTGAGCTTTACATATGTGTCAACAATAGACTTTTTAATTATGCTGTGAATCATGAGTTTCTCTTATAGTATTAAGAATGAGAATTTCAAGCACTCTCTTTTCCACTTTTTAAAAGAATGGCATTGCACCTTTTGTTTTCAAAAGAAACACTTCACAGTGCATGGTTTCATGGTTATATTCAGTTAAGAGTCATTCGTTTTGATAAATTCTTTCTTTACTAGTAATTCTGAATCACTTATTTAAAAGTAGTCAATAGACAGAGTTCATTGTTTACATTTTGTAGAGGTTGCATTATATGGAATAAAATAGACTTTTCTTTCTCTGAATTCCCTTGTCTTTTTATTTCTTTATGTCTGCAATAAATTTGTTTATGATTATATTTTTATTATATAAAGTATTCAAAAATGATAAAATGAAAATTCGAAGTCTTCAAAAGTTTCAATAACAATACTTTAAAAATCTATCTGGTGATCTTTGACATTAAGAAAAACCATGCAAAAATAATAATATCCTTTGACTTGTTATAATTTAACTATAAATTAAATATATTTTAATCATTAAATATAATGCCATTTCGCATTTAGTTCTGAGACAATAAAGCTATGTTATTGCAATAACAATGCTTCTCTCAATGAAATTATACGTTATGGTTGAATTATTGTCAATTACGGAAGTCTTTGTGCTGTTGGACATTTTAAATCATGAAAGGGAAAAATATTTTCTAACTACATTTGGACTTATGATGCCTGAACCTGGCCAACTACTCTTCCAACCATTTTTAGAACATGCTGATTGATATCTTTCTTTGAAGGTTTTCTCAAAATGTTTCAGAATGAGGAAGTCTTAATTTCTTAGGCTTTCAAGTATTTATATAATGCATTAAAATGCTTTATATTTCAAATACTGAGTTTTACAACATTAGTTTTAACTAAAGTTGTCAGTTTTCATACACCTCAATCATATTTTTGCTAAAATACTTGCTTTTTGTCCACACTGTTGAATTTTATTTATCTTTTTCTTTTTCCTTAATGAACTTCATAGCCCATATTATCACATAATACTTGCACTTTGTATGTAAAATCATATTTAAATAATTTTCATTAGTATGAACTATATATGCTTTTATGTTTTGATAGAATGTCTTTTATTTGCTCTATTTTAATTTTCTTATCACATTACCCATAATTGAGTTAATGCTGCTATTTTACAATGTGTTAAAAATTATTTGTACAAAATGAATTTCTAAACTGAGATAGCCATTGCAATAAAGTGATCACAGCATTATAAAAGGACATAGAAGCCAAAGAACTGCTTTTTTTCTCCAATACTGATGAAACCTGTGGGACTTTGGGTATTTTATTCACTATGTCTGAGGTTCAGGGAACACATTTGTAAAATGGGAAAACTAGTCTTCTCTGTTTGCAATCAGGAAAGTCTCCTGAGCTTGCTCTAAGATCTCAGATTCTTTGATCATTAATTTCCTTCTTGATTTGGAGCATTTGAATTTTAAATGATTATTGATAGACTCAGGGTTATGGCTATAAGTCTCTCAGTAGCTAACATCTATTTAGAAAAGTTTGGTCAGTATCTTCTACTGAAACTTTGTGTTTATTCCATATTTACACAGTACCTGATGTAAAATTGTTGGGATGTGGTTGGTTGAGTCCAGTAGAGAAAATAAGCATGAGTAGATGGTAAAGGCAATACAAAGAGAAGCACCTATGAGACATTTAATGAGGTAGCTCAAAGGCATGCTAGCTCTATGATACAGTCAGGACAAGAACTACCTTAAATTGGGAGACCCTTCTCAACACTTACATTGGGTCCTTGAGTTATTTGGTGGGAGTGGGGTAGTAGTCAAGGAAGGAGGAATTGTAGAAAGTAGCAACACTAAGCTCAAAGAATAGATGTAGTTCTTTCCCAGAACATTAAAGAATGTCTTCTGTTCTACTGTATGGATAATACTTTTTAATAGTTAATAAATTAATGATTAGTGCTGGCCAGTATGGAACATGGTGCCATAAGCTGTAGATTTGTAGTGAACTGCTGGTGACATCTTTGTGACTTACTACCAACTCTGCTTTAGGCTTGTGAAGTTTTTAAGAGAGTCTCATGAACTTATATAGTTATCAATCTTTATTAGAGTATTTTTTTAATCCTCAGTGCTCCTTAAGAAAAGGCATATTGGGTATTTTAAAACAGATCCTAGCACTGACACCTGACATATTTTGCATAAATACATAAATTACAATTTACATGTTACATTAATTCTGATAATTCACTCAAGTAATTTCAGTGGAGTGCATTTTGAGAGTGGGCAGTATAGTTATATTCAGCACAATTTTACGACACTTCAATTACTCAAGAGTCTTGTAGCAAAACAAAACCTTAGAAATTTGGGTCTCACACCTGGAACAAAATTAAAGAAAAATTAAAAAAAAAATTGGATGATAGACCTTACCAGAAAAATAAGAATGAAAAAAAATTCCAAAAAAGGAGAAAATTACATATGCAGAGGCTGGGCAATGAGAGAGCAGAATGCAATCAAGCTATGTTGTATTGTGAGGTTGGAATGGGGAAACGAACAGACTATGGGGTGGGAATTGAGTGACAAGTCTTCAGCAATACTAATTAGGAAATAACACTCTATCATTGTTTAGCCTATGCTTTAGAAACGACACGAAAAAAGTGATCCTTGTCTTCAGTATAATCTTATATTTATATACTATATATATTTAATATTTAGATTCTTTGTCTAAAATATGGCTTATAGTCACTGGATTGGCAATTGCATTTACTAGTTACCACATTTTCTATGTGTTGGCTGAAATTTTTAATATACGTCTACTATCATACACTCTGAGCAAATGCATCAACAGAAAACGATGTATAATCCATTAAATAAGTACGACACTATTTTCATCTATTTGATTTACACCATTTGATCCATTAGCTTTTATGAAATTAAAATATTAGTGTTAATTCCAATTTCACACATTTTTATTTGCATATGTCTGTTGACTTATGTAAAAAATGATTATGTTAAACTAATTTGATGCTTAAACTTTTTATGAAGCACCCCAAGATACTAGATTTTTCACTTCCTCTTAAATTTTAAAATGTAAATCAGTTAATAGTCAAACATATGCCCTTCCAATAAAGGACTTTTAAAATGAACTGTATTTTAGTTCAATATTTATATTACTTGAGGTGTCATAATTCTTAATAAGATAATGGCTAAAAAACTATAATTCTTAATAAGATGTCATAATTCTTAATAAGATAATAGCTAGAAACAAGCTCTGCATTGTGTAAGAAAGTAAAAAATCATTAATAAAAGAAAGAAGAGTGAGGAAGAATTCTACTGGGGACAGAATTCCAATCACACCAACAAGGGTTTAATCTTGAAAGGAAGAGAGTTCCCCTCCCAGGGGGGATATATTGTGAACAAGCCTGATAACTGGTGGATTAACTTAAAGAAATGAACTTGGAAAGTATGTGGGGCCAGAGGAAGTGGCAATCTTGGGAAGATACTACTACATCTAGGAGAGAGGACAGCAGCATAGAAGTGGGAAGTATTAGCTGGTATTAGTAGGAGGTTTAGTTGTGAAAGCATTTGAAGAGAAAGAGCAAATAGAAATAAGAAAATACTTCATTATGAATTATACCAATTGTGATATAAAGGAAAATGATAAAATTCAAAATAGAAGCATATAAAGATGATATAAAGTAAAAGTTGAATGAATTAAGAAAATAATTGAAAAAATGAAAATCATACCTGTAATAAAAGATTAATTACAAGTGCCCAGGAGAAAGTAGATATGTTTGATAATAGTAAAAGATATAGAAAATAAATTTTAAAAGCCAAAAGAATAAAAATAATAAAACGATGAAAAAATAGCAGAAAAAAAAGACTGATATGATCAGAGTCCAAGAAGTACAAAAGCAAAACACTGGAACAGAACTCACATTTAAAATGACAATCTATGAAAACATTCCTGAAATAAAAAAGATTTGATTATGCAACAGTTTTGAAAGCCCTCCATGCACTGACAAAAATTTACTTTGAAATATATCCTAGTAAAACTGCTGGACTTTAAAGATAAAGAAAAACATTCCTTCGGGCTTTCAGATTGCTAAAAATCCACTTAAAAAGGAAAGAAAACTAACGTGGCATCAGAATTCTTGATAGCAACATAAAAATCTAGATAACAGAGAAAATTTTTCAAGAAAGACGGGGGGAGGGGTGTGGTGGATGGAAAAGAAGACAGGAATAGAATGACAAAGATTTTATGTCTAGGCAAGATGTCCTCTAAGAATTAGGCTAAAGAAAAGTAGTTTAACTCGGCAAGAACTTAAAGATGTTATACCCATTAGCCCTTCTGGAAGGAGTTCCTTTTTTTTTTTTTTGAGTTGGAGTCTCGTTGCCTAGGCTGGAATGCAGTGGCACACTCACGGCCACCCCAGCGTCGACCTGCTTGGCTCCGGCTATCCTTTCACCTCAGCCTTCCAAGTCATGGGAACTACAGGCACGTGCTACCGCAACCGGCTAATTTTTGATTTTATTGTAGAAATGAGGTCTCATCAAGTTGCCTGGGATGGTCTCCAACCCCGGGGGTTCAGGCAATCCATTCGCCTCGGCCTCCTAAAGTGCTGGGATTACAGGCTGAGCCACCGAGCCTGGCCTGGAGTTACTTTTCATTAAACCTTCAGATGTTAGAAACAAATTTGGTAAATGGACAGGTAGAGAGGATAGAAAACATTTAAATGGGTTTAAGTACGGAAGAGGAACATGTAATGTATATAAGTGCTTGACAAAGTAGAAATAATGCAGCTAAAAAGAAAATGAGAGGACATGGGAGAAAATGTCAATTAGGAAAAGCCCATGAAATATCATATAATTAGCACTTTGGAGTCAAAAATTATTATTTCAAGCCGAGAAACCAAATAAGAGAAGCTTAAGTAAATACAAGAAAGATTAAAAATAATATTCAGAAGTATTAATACAAAAGTAATCACTAGAAAAAAAAGTCTTCCTAGCAAAGGAATGCAAAAAAGCATTGAAAACAGAAAACAATGAAAAATACATATATATGATACAGTAAAAAAAAGGAAATATATATATATATACATACATATATGTATATATATAAAAAACGGAGCTGAGGCCAATATGTCAGTCATGCTGATACATGAAAACTGAATTAATCACATCTTAAAAAATAGTTTCAATTGGCTTATAAAGCAAAACCCAGAAATGTCAAAAACATGTAACACTGGCAAAGACATACCCTATGTATTGGACTCATTTGTGCCTTTCAGTCCTTTCAAGTCCTCTTCTAATGCAAGTGACTGCTCTGGCTATGGGTTCCAAGTAGGCTTTGCATAAAGTGCCTTACTTTGAACCTATGCCAACTACCTCAATTCCAACACAAGGGCATCTTTGATACCGTGGGGAGAACCACCTAAGGTAACCTCAGCAACTATGAACAACCCAGGAGTGCAGAGGTGTTAGCAGCTGTGAAGTCACTTCTGACTAAGGGAGAATGACTGCCTATGAATAAATGATTCTTTTTCATTTATCCCCTAGGTGAGTAGTTATGATAGGCATTTCATAAGTCATTTTCATAAGTGCACATAAATCTTGATTATATACCAAGTTTGACTAGACACCAATTCATTTTTTAAAAAGCTCATTAAGTTTTATGAAAGAAAAATAACATGAACTACATTCTATAGTCAAATGCAGTAAAAGTAGGCATTTAATCACAAAAAATTTTAAAGGCTCTCCTTACCTAAAAATCTACTAAACTCCCTATTAAATAATTCTTGGAAAACAAAACCCATTCAAAAATAATGATAATGAAACACTACATAACAGAATCTCTGGGATACCATTAAAGCAGTGATCTGAATAATTCAATAATTAGGTCAATAAAAATAAAAATAAAAGTAAAGGAAATAATCAACTCAAAAAGGCTGGAAAACAACAGGTTAAAAAACAGAAAAGAAGGCTGGGCTCGGTGGCTCAGCCTGTAATCCTAGCGCTTTGGGAGACCGAGGTGAGTGGATTGCCTGAGCCTGGGGGTTTGAGATCCACCTAGGCAACTTGGAGAGACCTCATTTCTACAATAAATAAGTAAAAAAAAAAAAAAAAAGTTAGCCGGGCGTGGTAGCACGTGCCTGTAGTTCCAGCTACTTGGAGGCAGAAGGATCTCCGGAGGCCAGCAGGTCGAGGCTGCAGTGGCCGGGAGCCACCACTGCATTCCAGGGAGACAGAGTGAAACTCCAACTCAAAAAAAAAAAAAAAAAAAAAGGAAACGAAGAGGAAAAATAATGAGAAAATCCAACATTTATTAAATAAAAAAAGAAAAAGACTAGAAATAAAAGTTCTTTAAAGTATAACCAAGAAATAAAAGTGCCTTTAAAAAGCAACAAAAGGAACACATTTCTAGCAAATTAAGGACAATATAAGAAATGACTGTAAAAACACTGTTCAAACAGAAGATATATTAAAAAGTGAGACAATGTTACCCAGTCTGTGCATATGAATTTGATAACGTTGGTAAAATGGCTAATTCCCTAGGAAAATATATCAAAACTGACCTCAATTCAGAAAAAAGTTTAAAGTAATAATTTTTATTAAAAAAAAAATAGATAGTTAATCAATGAACCCTCCAGAGAAAAGCATCAGGCTTAAATATTTGTACAAACCCTTAAAGACAAGATGATACCAGTACTACCTAAACTGTTTCGGAGCTTATAAAAGGAGAAAAACTTCCAAATTTCTTATACGAAGCAAGTAAAACATTGACATTTAAATCTAATAAAGATTTCAAAAATGGAAACCAAAGACCAATGCTACCTAAAAATATTGATGCAAGCATCTTAAATTAAATAACAGCAAATAGAATCCAACAGTATGTTTAACAATATATCATGACCAAGATTTATTTCATAACTGTAAAGCTGGTTTGATATTAAGAAATCTCTCAATATAATTCAGTATAAAAATAAGTCTAAGGAGAAAAAAAGGTAATCTTCACAGAGACTTAAAAGCCATCTGACAAAATTGAACAATTTCTTATAAAGGTGCTGAATAAAATAGGCATAAATATTAGCATATAAAGCAACTGTTTTATTTGCTCATAAATCCTGTAGATCATGATTCTGCCCAGGCACAGTGGTGAGGGCTTGTTTTAGTCACTTGATGTTGTGACCTCAACTGGGGACTACATTGGCTGGGTATGACTCAAAGGGTAGAATTTTCTTGGGGCTTTTTCACTCATACACTTGGCAGCTGGACTAGGGCATGGTGACTGGGTTTTGAGAAGGGACATGCTGTGAGGGAACATCTGGAGACCTAACTTTTCTTTTTTTTTTGGAGTTGGGAGTCTCACTCTGTCGCCCAGACTGCAGTGCAGTGGCCCCTCCCGGCCACTGCAGCCTCGACCTGCTGGGCTCCGGCGATCCTCCCTCCTCAGCCTTCCCAGTAGCTGGAACTACAGGCGTTGGCTACCACTCCCGGTTAATTTTTTGATTTTATTGTAGAGATGAGGTCTCGCCAAGTTGCCCAGGCAGGTCTCGAATCTGTGGGCTCAGGCAATCCACTCACCTCAGCCTCCCAAAGCGCGGGATTACAGGCCTAGCCACTAAACCCGGCTGAGACCTAACTTTTCAAGAGACAATGCTTCTTTTGACCGAGCCTCAGAAATGACACAACTTCTATTTAGTAGCATTCTATTGGCTTCAACTGAGTTGCTAAGGCTGACCCAGATTTAAAGAGAAGGAAATTAGCCTCCATCCCTTGATGGGAGAGTAGCAAGATCACATTGCATAAGTGAATTTGGGATGGGGGATAGTGTTGTGACTATTACTGAAAGATGCCTTCAGTCACACTTAGCATCTTAGGTAGTAGAGAGATATTAGAGGCAAACCTGCCAAAGTAAAGGCTGTTACATTTTGCCAGTGCAGTTAGAATAGAGCAAAGAATCAAAGGTAGCATATGAATTGAAAAGGGCCACCTATCGTGTGTGTGTGTGTGTGTGTGTGTGTGTGTGTGTGTGTGTGTGTGTAAAAGAAAAAGAGGGAGAGGGAGAAGAGGAGGGGAGAAAAAGAGAGAATGAGTAAATATGGTACAAAATTAAGATGAAGTTTATACAGATGTTCATAGACCTAATCTTATTTATTAGGAACACAACAGATGCATAGCATTGTACTAGGCATACAGAGTATGTATTAAAAATAAATAGGCTTGGTTTTTTCCCTGTAGATACCTTTAATCTAATAAAACATACAAACAGACCAAATATATGATCGACAAAGCAATATCATTATGAATTCTAAAACTACCTCCTTCTAGAAGTTGAAGCATGATTACAGGTGATCCAAATACAAAAGCCTCTGAGAAGAGGTGAAGTATGAAGGAATTTGTGAGAACATATATGAATTGGCAAGCAGGAGCAGAGAGGACATTTAGACACGAGGACTAACTTGAACAAAATGTGGCTGTTTGTATGAAGAAACCTGGGTGCAAGGTTGGTGGCTGGAATTTACACACACGTGGAAGAACAATTCAAACAGCTTCACGTGCATCCTCTTGCGGTGAGAGATTGAGGAGGGGAAAGGGATGCATGTATTACCAGTTCCCTCCATGTCAGTTGTTATGCTGTTCAAAAGTCTGCAAAGGTTTGCGATTGAAGGTGTATAAGCCATAACAACAACAACAACAACAACAACAACAATAATAGAAGCAACCTTTATTAAGCTCTACTATACGTATATAAAACGTCGTGCTAAATAAGCATTTCCAGGGTCAGTGCCTCTAGCACTATTTTCCCTGCACAGCTCCTTCTCTGAAAATTCACATGGGCTCTTTGCCGTCACAGAAGTCTGAGTAGAGAGCAGACGGGGGCTAGATTTGCTTTTCAGTCAGTGATAAGTGGGGGACACACTGTGACCCACCTCCCATGTGTGTCCGAAATCCGAAGAGGAGCAGAGAGCTCAGTGGGTATTATTGTACATGCCCTTTTCATTAGCATTCAGTTTTGGTCTGTTGCTTATGATGAGATAGGACAAGCATTTTCAGGGTGCTCCATTAAATTTCTTCCTAACGCCTGAATCTCTTCACGATAGTGGGAAGATAAGATGCCCTTGTCCTCAATGTCCTTTTATTATTCACTCTAACCTGGTTCTCGAGTGTCTCCATTCACCCATTCTGAAGCCTTCTTTTCCTAATCTTTGTAGATTATTTCTCCATTTTTTGAAGACCGGGCAGTTGGCTCTTAAATGTTTCCTGCGGTCCTTTCATTTCACTGAATTTTAAATATTTCAGCCAATTTGAAGAGTTCATAATGATGAATAAGATTAAGCTTGGAGCTTAACCTTTTGAAACTGGGTGACGCGTTAACTCGGCTGGAACGCTGGTTAATTTAACAGCAGGAGTTGAATTAACTTGTCACAGCTCTGCCATTGTTAAATTTCCTGCTCCTGATCCTTGTCCCAATCTTACAGAGCTTAGTTGTCCTGGGACCAGAGGATGAGCAGGGGTGAAGAATAGGGCAGAAATGGAAGAGGAAAGATGGGTGCCTTGTTCGGTGGTAGCAGGATGAACAGAAATGGCCTGATGAGGAATCCCTTTTAGGAGGGGAAGACTAGGAGAGCCTGGGAGAGGAGAGTGAGGGGATTGGAAACTAAATAGCAGTGCAAAGGAGTCATGGGACAGTTTAATGTGATAAACAGAAATAAGATGAGAACGAAAGAGAGGAGTTGGTTAAGAAGTGGCAAGGGAATGTTACTTGAATTCCTGGGACAACGTTTCATCCCGCATATTTGAAGCTGTCAATATTGTCAGTCTGGCACAGAAACATAAAATTTTCTGCTTAAAAACATCTCTAGCATTGGGCAAAGGAAAATGTTGAACCATAGGATAATTTCTTAGATGATTTCAATGACAGAGGAGTAATTCTAAACTTGGGCTCAACAGAAATATTTATTTTGCATATTTGTAGATCCCTAGGTTATTGCAGTTTAGTCAGGAAGTGGTCAGGGAGGAGACAGCAGAGGAGTAGAAGAATTGGAGAGGGAGAGAAATTTAGGCGACCATGAGTAAAAGGAGACCAGAGGTAAGAGCAAAGTATTCTTTTTCCAGGGAGGAGTGCAGAGAGGGCAAGTGGGGAAGTTAGAAACAGAAAGCAGATGGAAGCAGTTTTAGCAGGTGTGTCTGCTCAGCACAGCTATCTTCCACTAAAATGAAGTAGTGGCCACTGCTGGGATGGAAAGCTCTGTGCATATATTGTGTGCCCCATGAGTTAACTCTCAAATATACATGATATCAGGTTTGATATTCACTCTCAGAGAGGAAACTGTGCGGTTAAGGAAGCTTCTTGGCCTTCATGGCAGAGGTTTAATGACACCAGAAATCAGGCAAAATAATCAGTCTGCTGCTAAGCACCAGCCACTTTGAGGTCCATCGGTAGAGATCACCTAGAGACTGTCTTCCTTTCAATTGTTTTGACGGTGCTTTAACTTAACACCTAAAGGACATTTTCTTTTCTATTTGTATGATTTAGTTTCAGGGCTCATGTTATTCCACCGATGCTTTAACAGGTTTTCAATTTCCAAGATAGTTGCCTGGAAAGACTGTTGGTTGTTCAGGAGCCTAACCAGTGCTCAGTAGCAGGATCTGAAGTGGATTACTAAGGATTCCAGGGCCTTTTTCTTCTGTCCAAAATTACTTTAAGGTATAGCTATCAGATGGCGAGGCTATGTCTGTGGGATCAAGAGAGTGAGGCAAGTGGAGAGAAGGTGAAAGGGATAAGCAGAAGATAGAGGACAGAAGGACGATTTTTAAAAAGTGCAGTAAGAGAGGAAAAGAGTGAAAGATTTTTTGTTTAGTTTCAGGATAGAAACTAGAGGCGTTTAAGACATAAGGCATTTTAAATTCAACAATTGGTGTTAAAAGACCCAAAGAAAGTTTTAAATCTAGGTAGCCAGAGAGCAATGCACTGAAAAGTAACCACAATAGAAGAAATTTGATGAATTAGTGGGTAAGATCAAATTATTCTCATATACTAAAAGCAGTTTGCTGAGCGAAATGTGCGTTTTGCTTCAGACATTCCCAGCAGAGGTAACAGTGACGCTGAAAGTTGCGCAGGATTTGGGGATATAAATTTGTATAGTGGTCAATGCTGCAATAATGTTAACTACAATCTGTCCCTTTTCTGATAGTGATAAAATTAAAAATTTTTTTGTCACCGTCCAAAAGGTATATAAGTCTCACAATAAAAATAACATTTAGCATGAAGTGGATCAGCCTTGCTCTTTAGCATAAAGATTCAGTTTTTCAAGTCTAAGATATCTTTAAATTATTTGGTGTCCAGATCATGAACTTCAAGAGCAGACTTACAGGGACATTCTAACACCATCTCTGTATGTAGTGCTTCTCAATATTATTTGATATTACTTGAGTTTGACCAGACTTAGCATTTCTGTTAGATAATAAAAAGGAAGTAAGAAAAATTAAAATTTAAAAAAAGGGGCACAAGAATTTTCTGAGATCCACAGACCTACTGTCTCAGATGAACAAAACAGTGGCTTCCAAACTATGTGTCATAGAAGAGTACATAAAATGTCTCTCCATGAAAAGTGCATTCCAAGACTTTATGACTGCATATCTTCAGGATGTGGTGAAGAACTTTCCAAATGTATTGACTGTCTCCCCACATTTTAGAACAGAGCTGTTCTTTCTAAGAATATGAATCATTTTTTCACTAATTTTTCGTGAAGGTGCTCAGAAATTACTTCAACTTACAGCCTATTTGGGGGCAGAACAGAATTCAACATTCATAATCTCACCAGTGTAAGTTGATGCTGCAGGTTCCACATAAGAAATATTTAGCTATTTGCAACATGCTGGCTTGGGCATGGCCCTCGGCTTGAAGTGACTTTTATTTGTTGTGGACAGTGTCCCAGGAACTTTGTGTGTGCAAGTTAAAGAGATTCCACGGAGTTGTTACCAGGGAAGCCAAGTCTCCAGGTTTCCAGCCTTCAGTGTGTGGAAAGTACACATTTTGTGCAGAGATGCAGGCTCCTCTGCCTCATCTGAACAGGACATTTGTACGACTAGTCAAATGGCCATCCAGTCACCTCAGTGCTGCTTTATGTGCCTGTAATTTCCATTATGACTTTAGACTGTCATCTTTCAGCATATTTTCATTTATTGTTTTTAGCTACAATCAGGGCTGTAATAGGAGAGCAATTCTAGGGAGTGAGTGTGCAGATAAAATATGTAGACCCTGGCAATAGTGAGGTCTACTTAGCCACACCTCATATTTCAGTTCACAGAAATGTGTGTGGGGGCTGACATAAGTACTCCCTGTTGTGTTATTGCTTATGGCTCAGTAGCCCTTTGAGAAGACCAGAGAATAAAGGACTGCAGAGAGCCGGTGTTGAAACAGCAGTGCTAGAGAGGGTGCCTCCAAGCACCCGAGAGAGTTTTATGTTTTTTAACAAATGTTTTCTTGATGTTACCTTTAAATCCCACATGCGTTTCCTTCTCTTGCCATCCACATCAGTCGGCTCTCTGCTTTTCAGGCTTCCTTTTGAGGCATCAATGAACCTAAAGGAAACCAGCATGGTGGGAATTTCACGACAACTTGCAGCATATCTCTCTTTCTTGGCAAGCGATGTTATTGAATGGCATTCAGACTTTCACTGCAGGGCCACAGCTGATCAATAATTTCCAGGAGCCCCTTCTGACTGTCAGAAGCAAAAACCAGGGAATGTCACCAAATCAGTTAGAAATAGCACCCTGACAGGAAAATTCCAGAGCAGTCAAAGATAAATTGTAACATTTGGTTATATTACTATGTGCTAAGGTTCTTTCTTGACAGGAGATATTTGGTTCCCATTTTAAGGCTGCAGAGGGCTTTAACTAAGCATAGAGATATGGGTGAAATGAAGAAGTGTTTCAAACAGCTACATTAAGAAATTGAGGTTGTCAAATCTCCCCTTGTGATTTTGAGGACGAGAATCAATCATCCAGGTATATACTAAAAGGCTCCATTAGAAAATTATTTAAAATGCTGTTACCCTAGTAAAGCCTCCCCTGATGAAATGGAAATAATGTTGTGATTTCTAAACGATTTTTTCCCACTCTTCTATCCCAAAAGTCTTTTATCTTTCAATGTGGTTAGTCATTTTTCTTAGTTTATTTTTTTAAGTAGTAATGGTAGGTCGTCTAGTTAGATAACTGCTGCATGATTAACAGGAATTCTAACAGTACATTCCTTTTTATAAAACTTAAATAATGCAGTGCCTATGCAGATCTGTGCTAAATAGAAGATAACTTTGTAGTTTTGGATGATGAAGATGCACAAAATCTTTGTATTGTCCTTGTAGAGAAAAGACACCAACTGTAACAAACATCATTGTCATCAAAGCCATTTATTGATGGCTGCATGTAGAATACAATATGATTGGGGATCTTTAAAGAAGGAAACTGAATTCTTGGACTTCTTATCCTCTTTTTGTTAGTTAGCAAATTAGCATTCAAACTCCCTAAAGAGTCCTATAGGTCATGAATGGTCAAGGTAGAATTTGAAAGGAGATCTAAGAAACTCTGAAGTCTTGTTTTTTCTTCAACACAAGACTGTGCCCTAGTCAGTAACAAAAAAAAAATAGTTGGTGCCAACAGGTTATTTGTTCTGTTTTCAGCTTTCATTGTTTCATTTGTAAAATGGAGATAATATTTCAGTCATTTTATAGTTTCCCAAAATATTATAATGACAAGAGAGAGTTGATATAAAGAAATTAGCAGAGTAGACTCTTAGTAATAATGTTCATCTTCATTATCATCATTATTCTCGAAATGAGGGACCCCAAGAAACTTAGAATAAGCTTAGTTCATATTTTGCCTCAGCATAGCCATTTTTGCTTAGACTGACATGCTTTGAATCTAGAACAGGTTAGACAAAGATAGATAAATTTCCAATAGGCAGGTTTTAGGAGGCATTCAGACATTAAGCCGGCAACCACTCCACACCCTCAGCAAATCTCCAATAGAGGCAAGACAAGGACAGTCCAACCTTTCAGTTCATGGTTTAGCATAATAATCTGTAAGAAATTTTCAAGTTTCTTGTGGAAGGCAGAAGGCCAAAGATCACTCCTTAGCTGGCCAAAGCCATAGAAATGGTAATAAGACCACCTTTTTGCTAAGGAGCTTGTGGATTGGAAACATCTGGCAGGTCTCTTGCAGAAAAAACTCCTCCCCTTGTCTCCTCCCATGTAGCATATCACCATGGCAAGGCAGCAATCATGTGGCTAATCCACTCATCTGCCTATTGTCCATCACCTGACATCAGTACTTGCACTTACCTGCCCCTTCCTGATGACATGGAGCAGACCACCACCCAATCACCTTACTGACCTTCCCCCATCAAAGGGAAGGATTAAAAGCATTCAACCACAAGCAACCAGCTGCTGTTGCCTTGCTAAGCTATGGCGTGGCCATGTGCTCTTTGAGCTATAGCCAGATCATGTTTCCTGGCTTTGGCCTCGTCCCCTACTTTTCCTCTTTCTCTCTTTCTCTCTCTCTCTCTCAAATTTACTTTCTAAATAAACTGTATTTTCTAATCTAACTTCTGTGCAATGCTTTGCATCTTTCTCATGCTACTGGATTGCACACCAGACACCCACACCCCCAGGGGGCCTCACCTAACATTCTGGAGGCCCCACTGGGAGTGTGATCTAACAATCCTCAACTAGAATTGCAAAGTAACTTGTAAAGTTAGTTGGAATAAGAAACCTTCTAAAAGAGATAAAGTTAATATTGATCAGCACTTTGGAAGGGCCAGACATGACAGAGAAGGGGAAGGTCACTGAAGTTTAGGAGGAATGATTTACTATAATTCAGAGGCAGTATAATTTTAATATAAATTTATGGTATCTTTTAAATAGGAGTTATTGGACAAAACTGAGAGGAGGCATGTCATATGTGTAGCCATACAATGATTGTGATGGCAATTAATAGAGTCTTCATTCATTTATGGAACAAACATTTAATGACTGCCACTTTATGCTAAACTGAATACTAGGTGCTAGACTTACAAGATATATAAACCACGAATCCTGTATTCAAGGAGCTCACAGTTTAATGATGCATCAAATAGTGAATCAATGCTCTTAGAAGTAAAAAGTATCATAAAATAAAAATGTGTACAAGTTATAATGGTGACAATGAGCAAGAAGAAGCTAATTTTCTTGAGAAGACTGAAAAAGTCTTTTCTAAAGGACAATGTTAAAAGCAGCACTTGCCTTTGGAACCATAGTTGGAATTTCAGAGGATGTATGGCCCAAGAGCAGAGCCAGAGAACTGAAGAAACAGAATAAATATGTGTGGCAAAGAAATTTCTTTATCTATTGGATGATGTGGAGAGTATGTAGGCAGAAATATCTGAAAAAAAATGTTGTTGTACTTCGTATACATAAAGAATAGGGCCTGACCATGGATGGATTTGGAAGAATTAATTAATGATGGGCTTTGTGTCAAAGGTAAGAGAAGAGACATGGCAAATATGATATATTTATAAGCTTAAATGCTGTTGGAGATAATTATGCTTTTGATATATACATAGAAAGATGAAGAGCCATACAAAATGTCAGCTTGAGTGAGACTTAATTATTCCCAGCATAGAGAATTTCAGTGGGACCAACTGGGAAAATTGAATAGCCTATAAGCATTTTCTGAATTGAGTCTATATCATTTTGTATTATTCACACAGATGCAATGAATAAGTCTGAGACATAATAAAATCATCTTTTAAAAATTTTTTTGAGTTTTTCAAGAGTAGGGAAATAAAAACATCACTATATAAAAAAGAAAATATCCAAACACACTTATTTCATAGCCCAAAGTGACTTTGAAATTATTCACTGTTCTGTTTTCCTTGATTAGTATCAATAAATGAATTGACCCTGTTTGTGAGTGAGACCTTCAGAATAATGTACTTTTTTGTTTCTTTAAGTAAGAATATTTGAAAACAAGGTACAGTTGTTTTAATAATATTTTTAGGGCAATGTTGTATCTTCAGTCAGTTGCCATGAACGTGGTCGTCGTCACTCCAGCTCTGATAGTATAGATGCAATTGCTGTGTGGACTTACTTCTCTTTTAGATTTAACTGAATTTTTGAGTAGAGAGAAACATATCATGTTTTGCTTTTTCAGTGTTGTGCAAATTTTCTGATTTTCTTAGGGTCACCAAATCATAATTATTAATCTACCATTTTTTTTATTCCCTGTTACTCAGAAAGAAAAATCTTCCTGAAATAACATGAAGAGAAAACCCAGGTGAGTAGGCAAAAATCTGAAAATCTGCATTTATTTATACATTGAAGGAATATTGCGTGCATAGGGGATTTTAACCTTCATTGAATGGGAGTATCAGTCTTGCCTGTCTTGCTTTAATGAGGTATTAAATTTTAAAAGTGTTGAGATCAAGAATGTATTTCTGGGAATATATAGGAAATTCAGAAGATATAGGCCAAACAGATGTCATTTGGTGGGCACAGTCGAGTTAACAAAAATCAGAGTGGTAAAAGAGAACCCCAGGAGTTTAATGTTTGTTACCTGTACATTGAGATGATTCCAAACTCCATGAGGATATTCAGGAACAGTATAGGTTACTGATCAAGAGCATGGGCTTATCATCAAATAGAACTAAATTCAAATCCTTGTTTCCCAACTAAGTATAAAATTTTGGGTAAATTATTTGTCTTTGCTGAATACCAGTTCCCTCATCCTAGGATGGTGCTGAAGGTGAAACAAAGGTAAGTCTACAAAATAATGTCTACAAAATACTCAGCACAGTGCCTGACATAGAATATGATCAGTAAATAGTCTAGTGGCATTGAAATTGTATATTTCTTTCTCCAGAGCTAGTTTCAATTGGACCACTCAGGTGGGCAGCACTGCTTGAATGAGCCTCTTGTCACCAGGACTTTCTAGTTGTCGAGCACTTTAGCCTAAGGCTATCTTCCTATAGCTCCCACAGGGTGGGCTTTTGTCTGCCCCTTTAATCTTCGGCCCTTTGTTGTTTCTCCTCTATCTTAGCTCCTGAGAAATGGAGAACAAGAGTGAATTTACAGCTCCAACTCTAGATTTGGGGCTTGTGACTTTGCCTTCCCATGGCTGAGCTGAAAAGTTTACCCGTCCAAGTAGAAAATCCAAACACTGCCTGTTAATTTCACTGCTTTATTTCTGAGGATATGATAGATACTTCTTAGACTTAGAGCAATTGTTAAACATATTTCTTGTCTCATCTCAAACTTCCAATCATGCAGGAGGAAGGAACTTCATTTTCCTCAGCACTTACCTGAGGCTGTTTGTTCATGACAAATACCGGCAGGCAACTTGTGTTGGAGCAAATGATGTTATTGACTGCTCTTCTTCATGCTTTGAGAGCATGGCTACCAATCCCAGTGATTCCAATGTCTGAATCTCTCTCCATTTGTACTTTAGGGAGATCTGACGTGCTAGTGTAATAGGAGTTACCCAAGAATGTTATCTACTCTTGATCCTGTATATTCTTGGATATTCTAAGCATGAAACAAATTGCTTACAGTAATACTCCAAACTGGAACATGTTGCCATGACCTCATCTGAAGGGAGCCACATTTTCAGATGTTACCACAATGGCAAAGTGAATTAATGTCTTAGAACTAGTGAGCCACTGAATGTTGTCTAAGAATTTGGTTCACAAAGAAAGAAAAAAAAATACTTCTTGTTTTGTAACAATTTCCCAGATTTTACATTTCTTTTCTCCTTTGAGGAATGAAAAATGTAATAATGATATGGCCGTCATTTGAAATTAATTTCAAAAGTCTACTTCATTTACTACTTAAGATCAAAGCCTACATTTTTCTGACATTCTTTTGATACTAATTACCATTACAGTTTAATTGACTTCCATCTGGGGAAGAAGATATATAATTATATATATATAGATATATAGAGAGAGATATAGATATACACACACACACATATATCCCTATACACTCACAACCTTGTGATACTGTATTATACACACATATATGTATATATATTTTTTATTTTTATACACATATCTATATATTTTATATGTGTAGCATACTAAAGATCTATCCATATCTATCCATATATATCCATAGTATGTTATTGTTAGCAGTTATTTAATAAGAAGTAGTAAAATAACTGGTCTTCAAAACCCCAGAACTGGCTTATTAGGACATATTAAAGGTGCTTTACAAAATAAAATACAATAGAAACCAAGCATGAAGATAAGCTAAAGATTTTGAGTAAGAAGAAATCCTATTCTGGCCATCTTGCAACTCTGTGTAAGACCTTTTTGAAACATAGACACAGAAGCACACACCATTCTCCTAGAGCGTGCTCTTTCTCTTTTTCTCTCTCTCTCTTCACATTTTATAAAACTGCAGTTTTATTGCTAGATAATATGGTAAAAAGATTCATTGTAAGGGTTACCTAACAACGTTGGTGGTGTTGATGAATAGTTGCAATTAATACATTCCCTTAATTAGTCTGATACCCAGAAGATGCACCTGGCAGGTCATTTTAATACTACAATTGATTTATAGCTGCTAGAAATGATTTTACCAGCTATCTTCAGAGAGTACAATTAGAGTGGATTTCATTTTTTTATGCATTTTCACTGAGGAATAAACATAAAAGGTCTATGTAATTCAGAACAAAGCAGCTATAATGTACTAATGGTTTATGGATTTTATTAATATTCAGCTAACATTAGAGGCAATTTTAGGGGAGAGCAACCTATTTTCTTTATGAAGTATTCAGTTTTTTACTATCTGAGTGCTTTGTTTAAAAAATAAACCTTCATATCTTCTGATGAGTTACTTCTATTTCTATAGGAAAAATGTTATATGTTACAACATATGAAAAAAATAAAATAAAAATTGTACGTGGTATTTATTGACTGCGTTCAGATGCATTTACATGCTGCATATTTACTTCTTAAATACATGTAAATTTAAAAATAAGTCATTAGGCATTCATGTGATTTAAATAGTGCTTCCATTAATATAATTGTTGAGCTAATGGATGAACTCTATTAGTAATAGAGGGAGTTGCACTTTGTGGTTGAACAGGTAACAGAATATTTTAAGTACCTGATTACATATCTGGCTTTTAATTCCCCGTTTATCTAGGGTACTAACTTTGCAAATCAGGAATCTTTGTCCTTTTTCTCTCATCATCCATAACACAGACCCAATTTTCTTGTTCAGTTTAAGATGGTAGCACAATGCAAAATCAGCTTCACAAATAAAGCTGATAGTTCTTTAAAAATATTAATATTTAAATGCACGATTTCTATGACTAATATGGACTCTACCTAAAAAATATTTAGCTCATGGAAAATTTACATATGAAAAATTCAAAATTCATTTAAAATGTATTTTATGACTATTTATCAAGAGTCTACTACGCATAAGGCACTAAGCTTAAAAGTGCTATGGATTCAAGAGAGAAAAACAAAAGGATTCTGTGAACACTCTAGCTGGGAAGAAAGGACAGAAGGGTTCATCAACTGATCTGCAAATATAAAATCATAAGCTGTTGGTGAATTCCATGAAGGAAGAGTTGAGACTGTAAGAGGATATGCCAGGGAGACCCGATTGCTGCTGCTGATGTGTATGACAGATTCTGAACTGGAAGTTGGTGGCCTGGTACAATCCACACAGATAAGAATTCTTTCAAACCTCCACCAGTAGGTGAGCTTGACTTTTTGTTTTGTTTTCAGTAATTTTGGTAATGAAATCATTCAGTCTCTTGCCCAGACTTCCTTCTAATCAATGCTACAAAGACAGCCAGCTAGGATTAGCAATAGAGTTTAGGATCAGGTATTCTAACTTTTTGGGAGTTGATAATTCACATAAAGTATAATCTATTAAATCTTACGATATATATATTTAAAATAAAAATTGCTCAGCCAACTATTCTGAAAAACAGAGGTTTGCTCAATGTTCATTTTATTTAATTTGTTTGAAACCATTAAGGCAAGATGATCTGTAAAGATGGTTTAGGGATTTTGATTCTGTGCCTTTTGTATAAAAACTACAAATTTAAGATATTTGTGCTTTACCCAGCAGTGGAGTTACCCATAAATGTTCTGAGATTCCCTGGAGAATGTTCTAATGCCAGTTGGAAACTATGTGATGACTTCCCCTAGGATGATAGGGTCACAAGAACTTGGAAGTTTCCAGGTGTTGGAAGCAGCAACATTTTCTCTGCTAACATTCTGGAATGGCTAACGAAGAGTTAAACTTTGATGCCTGTTGGCTACCAGGGTCTGCTAACCCCTGTATTACCACTTCTGTGGTTATACTGACGGAGTCAGTAACCAGTTCCTAAATTACAGGATTGGGACTTCAAGAGGTCATTTTACCCATCCCCCTGCTTCTGGGCAGGACAATACTTAATTATCTTGGCTCACAGAGCTCTGCTGAAACCAGTTGATGCATGGATGCAACCATTTGCCTCGGGGGAACATGATGCTATGTAGATAGGTTGTTTTTGTTTATTTCTTTTATTGGTGAATGAACATTTAAAAGTGAAATTCTCTCCCACTTGATTTTGTTTGCAATGTGGTCTAAATTATATTCTGCTCTGGTCCTCATGCTGCAGGAGGTTTTTAATGCCAACCAGGATCACTGACAGCCATCTGTGCCTGGCCCCAGGCATGGACTCTCCTAGGATACCTCTACACTCACCTGTCGGCACCACAGGTTTAGGCTGCTAATATCATTTGAAAACTTTGCATTGAAAAAAAAATAAGAATGAAAAGGTAGTTTTGTGTCTTGCAGGAGAGTCATTATTCTCATAATTTATTGAACAGCGCCTCCTTTCCAACTTTGTTCCTGCCGGCTGTTGTAACAACTCATGTTGCATTACATTCTTTTTAAACTTCTGGTTTAAATGCTGAAGAATTAGTTACTTCTGACGCGTCTTCTCCTAATTTTCCACTAATCCTACTTGTGATGATACATAAAATAAAAATAATGAAAATGAAAACAAGACATCAAGGTTTGTAAACAATTTTTATTTATTTATTTATTATTATTATTGTTTGAGTCGGAGTCTCACTCTGATGCCCAAGCTGGAGTGCATTGGCACAATCATGGCTCACCACAGCCTCAACCTCCTGGGCTCAGGCGATCTTTCTTCTCAGCTTCTCGAGTACCTGGGAGTACAGGCATGTGCCATCATACCTGTCTAAATTTTTTGATTTTTTTGTAGAGACGAGGCCTCACTATGTTGGCAAGGCTGGTCTCAAACTTCTGAGCTCAAGCAATCCTCTCACCTTGGCCTACCAAATTGCTGGGATTATAGGCGTGAGTAGCATGACTGGCTTGTTAATAATTTTTAAACATGAAACAGATTAGTCTCAATCATCTACAACAAGGTAGGCAGATACCTTTTTTCCAGTGTGCTCCCTGACTCAGAGACCTAAGGGCAGTAGCCCGCAAAAGACTAGGAGGCATCTGGCCCCTGCATGGTTGGGTGTGAGAGCTTGACAGAGACCTTCGTGGTCTGTGGACCAATGGCATCACCATCACCTGGAAGCTTGTAAGAAAGGAGTCTCAGATTCTGCACTGACCTGCTGAAATAAAAAATCTGCATTTGAACAAGATCTGCAGATGATTTGAGGACTCACCTTGAGAAAATCTCTCAATATGCTGCATTGAGAAATAAACATGGTGAAAGGGAAGATTATAAATATTGAGGATAAAAATTTTAAGCAAACTTGATAGTGTTCTGTTTCAGCTCATGTTAATAATTTTTAATTTAGGAGACCTGGGAGAAAAATGTCCTTTTGTCTCTATCAATTGCAGGGTTGAGTGGAACAATGAAATGTCATTTTTCCTTTTTTAAATTTCCAGGGTACTTGAGTAACTAATTTCTGCATGTTTAAACTTATATTAAATGACCTGAGAGATGACTTTTTGCTTTAATTTGACTGAGACTATCCAGTGGCAGTTATCTATCACTGATTTCATCTTAACTTCTTTTTTGTCTATGAGCTCTGAATGACTGTGTTAAGTACCCTTAAAAACCAGAGCATACAAAATGATCTCAACTATTCTTAAACATGTATAGAAGACATTAGTTTAAGAAAATACACCAATAAAAAAATTTAACCAGAATTCTAGATGAGTCCTTTTTCTTCATTTTAATTTTCTGTCTACTCTAATATTTCTATTATAAGGCTATAGTAATCTTATAGTCAGAAAATCATATTACAGTGTTTAAAACATAATTCATGCAATTTTGTTTTTGTAGTAGAGTAAAACTATATATATACCTGCAAAAAGTTAGGAAGAACATTAAAATATTCTCTATACTTCTTCTGTATTTATAGTTTTCTATATTAAATGTGTATTTCTTCCACAGTAGCTGCCAAAGAGTTTTAATAAATGTCCAATATGTATTTTTTGAATGAATGAATTCCCAGGTGAGTTATCTGAGACAAGTATCTAGAAGAAGAATCGTATTATATATTTTAGAGTCTACTCCACAACTAGTGTTAGTAGTGAGGTATTTGCAATGTAAGTTTGAAATGCTATTTCTATGAGGATTGAATTATAATGACTAATTACAACATATACTTAGAAAAATATAACCTTCAGTGTCCCCTTCCTAGTTCCTTTCTCCTCAGTAGTGTGGCATTTTGCAAATGAAAGGTTTAACTAAACGTTGCCCAAACTTAAAAACACACTGTTTAGTATATGTGGTAAAAAACTGTTTAAATTGTAATTAATTAACTTCCAAATGTTTTTAGCATGTGGTATAATTGTCAATGCTCAAAGACTAGTTAAACTTTGAATAGAAGGTTCAGACCACAGAATTCAGAGATTTTAAATATTCTTGGGGTTGAAATCTTCTAAAAAATGCGTTCTTAGTGCAACACAAAAAATAAGTACAAATAACAAGTTGTGGTTGTTTAGGGTGAGGGACCTGGATTTGGGAAGCATGGTCTGAAAACCAAGGAATCACAAAGCATTTGGATCACTGGATTAAAGACAGTTATGTTGTTGTTGTTGTTTTCCCAAAGTACAACATGGCCCACTAAAATATAATGATTATTTACCATATTCATATTCATCATCTTTTGTGATCTTTTCCATAGCATTGAGAGACAGTTCCTCATGCTACTAATAAAGAAGAAAAATTCATTCAATGAACTGCCCAAGTTCATATCACCAATGAAGGCCAAAGCCACCTTTGAACCCAAGTTAAAAGAAGGCAAACCTCAAATCCTTCAATGCAAGGGAATGCTATACATAGTAACATAAATAGCTAGAAAACTAGAGAAACAGTATTGTGTGTGCCAGGAATTCAGGTCCTTGAGTTAGACTAGCTGGTTTCAAATCCTGCCTCTGCTACTTAGTAGGTCTGTGACCTTAGGCCAGTTACTGAATTCCTTGTTCATAAAATGTGATCACTATAATGTCTATTTCTATAGATTAGTTTCGAGTTTAAATAAGTAACTATAAGAAAAGTACTTAGAATGTGACCTGGCAATGGCGAGTGGTCAGTAGATGTTAACTATTTAGAGTACTTAAAATAAGTCAAGAGTGGTGTTATGAGTTTTGTACGTACTATTTACATTTAATCTTTACCACAAATAAATTATTTTTTAAAATTTCAATTTTATAGAAGAAAAAACCAAAACTTAGTGACCATAAGAAGTACATAAGGATAAATCATAAATCTGAAATTTTAGTTTGACCTTAACTCCAAAGCCAATGCTTTTAATGATCATTTTTTAAGAGTCATATTAACTTGACTGGTCACTGTGGCTCATGCTTCTAATCCCAGCACTTTGGGAAGCTGAGGTGGGAGGATTGCTTGAGCCCAGGTGTTTGAGACTAGCCTGGGCAACATAGCAAGACCTCATATCTACAAAAAATTAGCCAGGTGCGGTGGCACATGCCTGTAGTCCCAACTATCCAGGAGGCTGAGGCAGAAGAATTGCCTGAACCCAAGAGGTAGAGGTTGTGGTGAGCCATGATCATACCTGGGTGACAGAGTGAGAACTCAATTTAAAAAATAAAAAATAGAAAAGAAAAATCATGATAACTTGTTTTTAAGAACGATAAAGTTTTATTGAATTATTTTCTCAAATTAGGAGTAATAATAATTCTTGAATTTATTTAATCTTATTCCTCTGATGATTTTATTTTATTTTTGAGTTGGAGTCTCACTCCATCTCCCAGGCTGAAGTGCAGTGGCATGCTCATGGCCACCCCAGCGTCGACCTGCTAGGCTCTGGCGATCCTTCTGCCTCAGCCTTCCAAGTAGCTGGAACTATAGGCCTGTGCTGCCACGCCTGGCTAATTTTTATTTTTATTTTTGTTGTAGAGACAAGGTTTCACCATGTTGCCCAGGATGGTGTCGAACCCGCGGGCTCAGGCAATCCTCTCACCTTGGCCTCCCAAAGTGCTGGGATTACAGGCTTGAGCCACCATGCCTGGCTCCTCTGATGATTTTTAAAGTATATGCTTTTATTTGTTTTTAGAGCAACCCCATAAAATATGAAGTAGGCAAAATTATAATTTCCTATAACACTAAAAAGTTGTTAAGAACAAGTTGATACAGAAAATGCCAGTAGTAATGTTCATGTTCATGCATGCAAAATATATGAGAATGTAAACTCTGGTGTGGAAGGTATTCTGTCTCCCTGGGAATCAATTCTCTTGCTTTGTATTTAACAGTCCTTCTAGATTTTCATAGTTTCAGTTACTTCTTTTCTGATGCATTATGTAAAATATCTAGTAGTATTTAGAATAACTATCACCCATAATTGGTATTTCCCATCATATCATTGAAATTGATGATTACCTCCTTCTGATGGCAAAGGTATCAAAATACCCCTTGCAGAGTTTATTTTTGCTAAGTGTTAATTTCTCATCACTTTTAAAACTTAAACTGGGATGAAAGAAACAGTTCAGAAGACAGTATGTATTTCTTATGACTAGCAATTAGGAAATGGAAATAAAATTTTAAAAGCTTAATGGAGTTGTCAATGGCAAACTGTGCCCTACTAAATTAGCAATTTGTCAACTCTGAGATAATTCAGAAGAACCATGAATCTCTCATGAGTGACTGTTAGATGATCTATTATGAAATAAGTCAATGAACTGAGTTTAGTTTCAATTGGATAATTATAGACCTCACAAAAACTAGATATTATTTCTGTCTTCTACTGCAACTTGCTGCTACTTAGCAAAGTGGACCAAACTTTAATGGAGAAAACAACTGGTCTACTCTTTCACCATTGTTGTCCTTTTCATTTGGGAGTGAGGCATGTTTCCTTTATTGCAAAGGGCAGTTCATATTGAGGCTGTCATTTATATTGATGTTCTTTTTTCAAAATGACACCTCCATGTAATTTTTTTCTGCAGAAAAATTGGACTTCAGTGTTCAGGGTCATTGGTAAGAGATCTTTCACTGATTCAAAATTCATTTAAAATTTTTAGGAAGAAGAAGAAAAAAAAAAAAAAGAACAAAACTCCACAAGAGAAGTAATATGTACCTTACTTGGAAAAACCTAGTGCATTTGAAACAAACTCACCAAAAAGAATACAAGTTCTTTCCTTTGCTAATTTAATAACAACACATGGGGATTTCTTTCTCTAGAATTTTGTGAAAACTTACAATCATCACAGGACTGAGTGCAGTTTGTTTGCTCCCCACAAATGCAGAGATGATTTTTATTGACCAATCTTTGATCCGAGAGATTAAAGAAAGTACTGCATGAGCAGCGAGAAGGATAACACCACGGGGGTCAATAGGCTTTACTGCTATTGGAAAGGAAAGTGAATCATTCTATTGGGAGATAGGGTAATTTAGTATTCTTACTGGGAACTCAAGATTCTTTCTTTTTCTCCCTTTTTTGGAAAGGAAATATTCAACTTATGAATAGGCTTCTCTATGATTTAAGGCTATGGCCGTACACGAGGTCATTTGGATTCACCAACATAATTCTGTACAGTGCTTTTTAGCCCAAATGGGCCAGCTGTCACATTTTCACACCCTTGATTGAAATGTCCCTGGAAGACTTTTGGAATGCAGTCTGAAGGCTTAGTGACTCAATATTTTCACAATGAATACATTTCCAATCTCATAGAAAGTTGCCACTAACTATTGCAGAGCTTAGATCTTTTTCAGTTTTTCTCTGAAACCCTATGAATGGAGCAAAATTCAAGTTTAGTTGAATTTTGAGAAATCAGGACATAATGATTTCCCACTGCCATTATTTGCCATTTTAATACACTTTTGTTCAACGGCAAACTATCTTAGCTTACCATCTTTCAACTGATAATCTATAAAAGAGTTACCTTCCCCCCATTTTCATAAATAGAAGGATAATTTTTCCATTTATTTTTATTATGAGCCAGGGAATAGGAGTTGGAAGTATAACATCTGGTATGACTGTGACTAGGGAGAACGCTGAAATGCCATTGTTTATAGAATATTCACCAAGACTCCTGAGATCTGACAAAATGTTCATGTTATGCTTCTTCATTTCTTTGAAAGATTGCCAAAAAAAATCATTGTAATAGCCTGTTGTATCTCTCTTCCAATTTGCTAAAGACATATTTAAGGCTTGGGGAAATTTATTTTAAACTTCTGACTGATTATTTTTAACAAAGTTTGTACTTGTAAATATAAAATGCCCCTGTTCTTCTCTATGAAAGTATTTAGATATAAGACAAGACTCTAATTATGATGTCAGTAATTTACCAACTAGAGCTATCTAGTTTTTGTCTCTTGGGTCTCTCAAGCTGACTTAGCACTGGAATTACATTAAAAATTTAAAGTTTAGGTTAAAACTACAATTTCCTTTTATCTGAGGGCAACTCTCCATGTTGTTTTCCTTAGCAAGTGTACACAACTAGATTATGCACATCATGCCTACCCCTTATCGGATAATTTCACTTCGATTCATAGTTGTGATTAATAATGAGCATAATTCTCTTCTCTAGTATTTACAAGGAACTCAAACAACTCAACAACCAGAAAAAAATAACCTCATTAAAAATAGGCAAAGGACACAAATAGATATTTTCAAAAAAAGACATACAAATGGCCAACAAGCATATGAAAACATGCTCAACATCAGTAATTATCAGACAAATGCAAATTAAAACCACAACAAGATAGCTTACACCAGTCAGAATAGCTATTATTAAAAAGACAAAAAATCACAGATGTTGGCAAGGATGTAGAGTAAAGGGAGTGCATACATACTGTTGGTGGGAATGCAAATCAGTGCAACTTCTATGAGAAACAGTATGGAAATTCCTCAAAGAACTAAAAATAGAACTATCATTAGCTGCAGCAATTCCACTACTGGGTATCTCCCCAAAGAAAAATAAATCATTATATAAAAAATACAACTGTACTGGTATGTTTATTGAAGCATTTTTCACAATAGCAAAAATATAGAATCAACCTTTGTCCGTCAATATGATTGTTTATATCTGTGCAAGTGCACAGATAGTATCATAGAATATTATTCAGTCATAAAAAAGAATAAAATCATGTTTGTTGCAACAACATTGATGGAAATGGAGGCTGTTATCTTGGGTGAAACAACTCAGAAACAAAATCAAATATCGCCTGTTCTCATTTACAAGTAGGAGCTAGATGATGTATACACATGAAAATAGAGTGTGGAATAATACACTGGAGACTCAGAAGGGTGGGAAGGTGAGAGGGGGCTGAGGGATGGGAAATTATGTAATGGGAACAATGTGCATTATTTGGATGAAGGGTAGACTAAAAGCTCAGACTTTACTGTTATGCAATATCCATGTCATTTTATAAAAGTTACTTGTACCCCTTAACTTTATAAAATAAAAATTAGCATAATTATCTTCTCCTTGGGGAAAAATTTACATTAATTAATATTCACAGGAATATACTCCTGTATTTTTGTGGCAAAATGTGATTTCCCCACTTTTTCTAGCATATGCTGTTTTATATTTATTTATCTAAATTCTGCTGAGACCATTCAGTAAATTGTTTCTTGGACATACCAAAGGATGTCCAAGTAGTTTAAAATAGTATACATTTCTTTACAGAGTATTCACTTTGGTTATTAGTAAGAATTTAAGAACAAATTCTGTTTCATTAAATGTTGTTAAAATAAATATAAAACAGTAAATGATTCAGGAGATTGAAGCTCTTTTCTAAATATTGATTTATCTGTGATCTAATGCAAATAAACCACTTTGTACCAGACATATATAATTTAGAAATAATATTTTATTTAAAGAAAGACCTGAATAACTTTTACTGAAATTCAAAAAGAGTTCTCATTCTTACATGGCAACCTCTGATTATTCATACGATTAGAGTGGAAGAATGGCATTAATCAGGCCAAAGTACCAAGTATCTCTGCCTAGGTATGTGATTTGGGCTCAAATAAATTATTTTTGCAGGCTTATCTGAATGCCAGAGGATAGTATAGAATTAATATTAGTGTTATAGATACTGTTGAGTTCTTCTGTGCTAAAGTATAGTGCTTACAATAATTTAAATAACAACGTTGATGATGGCTAATATTTCTTGAATCCTTCTATGTACTAGAAATTGTGCCTAACAAGTACTATGTCATTTGATCTTGAAGATAAAGTGTTTAGTCAACAGATGACAAAAATGAGAATCAGATAGAAAATGATTATGTTTATATCATATATAAAAATATAGATCTATTAAGCTTAAAAATTTAGGGAAAGAGGGACATAAATGTGTTGCAAATAATTAATCTTAAGCCTCATTTGGAAGTTCATTGGATTTAAGCTTGCTGATTATGAATTTAATTGTTAAGAAAGCATGTGTAATTTCAGAATATGAATGAAATGTTGGAAACATAGCATCAAAAATGCCTAAAAATGTATATTTTTAGTATATATGTATTTTCTTTTGTTATATTATACATTCATTTGGTTTTCACACATTTTTAAAATACTCATTATGTACAGAAGTAGGGAACTGGGTATTGTTAAAATTAGCTTTAGTCAAAAGTCACTTATATTTCAAAAAACAAAAAACAAAAACAAACGAACTGGTGTTAAATATTTGCTTGTTTTGTACATATTTGAGACTCCAAAGCAACACCTGATTGCTTAATCAGATTTAGCTGAGAACATAAAAGCTTAAGAAAACAACTACTAGAGACAGTTTACTGAAGATTTATTTTTCACTATTTCTTCACAGGGCCATTGTTTTCCGTGTACCGTAATAGGTAAGACCTTGCACCTTCATTTGAATAGGCAGACCGAGGTTCAAATCCTTGTTCTACTACTTACTAGCTTCTGGCAATCAACACTAAGCAATGTTGAGCAAGCAACTAAACACTCTTCCTCAATTACCTTGGCTTAAAATAGGACTAATACTACTTGCCTAGTAGAGCTGTTAGTAAGATTATATGAAATTAGGTATAAATATGCTTATCATACAGTTTTTGGTACTTAATAAATATCAATTGATTTAATTATTATTGTTAAGAATGAGATAGGATCAGGTCTTTTTCATAATAATTTAGATCACAGGGTCAGTGGACACAGTTTGCACTTCTGAAGACTCACAAAAGTCATTAAGTGAAAGAAGCAATAACTCTTTGGCCAATGAAACTGCTCTGGGAGAAGTTCTGATGCTGCATGCTTTTTATTATACAGAGCCAACCTTGCACCTTGCCTATTGATAAGAGCAGTGCTATCTATTTCAGAGGGTACCTCCCCACTCAATCTCAATTATTTGGTTTCTTTTGCATTCCCACAGTTAAATGCTGTAGGAGATTTTAGAGGATATAGGATGTTTTGAAGACTTGCTCATTCCCTACATATTTTTACTCGTCAAAATAAACACTACACATCATTAAATGGAAAATGGCGATTATATTACTTGATTCATTTCCCTTAGGGATTCTTCTAAGGATCAAATACTCCAGCCTTGATCTTAGTATGCATATCTACAGTTTCTGTTAAGTTATATTTTAACTCCATAATTATGTTTTGAGAAAGATATTTCTCAATTTTAGTATTTTACAAAGCAAAAACAAATTGAGTTTTTTAAAAAAAGATGCAATTGTGGCATTTTCAAGAAAAGTAGATACTCTTTGATATGAACATGAAAGTTTTCCCTCTTCAGAAGATCTAGGCCAATTTCTGCATTTTACCATATTAAGGAAATATTTGTAGTCATTTCCCTGAAATAAACAACACCAAGAATAAAAAACAGTTTTATAGTCAATCGATGCCTTTTTAAAACTTTTCTCCTTTTCTTCTTCTCTCTACTCCAAACGCATTCTTACCACTATTATTTCAGTATAGAAGGTACACAGATAAATCTAAAATTTTGCATTAAAAACATAAAAAGTAACAATAGCATAATGCAAATATTTCCAAATTATCTCTAATCTTGTCTATAGTTTGGTACAAAAAGGAATCATGCATGTGATATTACTTACCAACTTCTACAACTAGGAAGAATTTTAGAGCTACAACTTCTATTTTTGAATTGTGTTTTAAAGTTAAATCTGCTTGTAGTTAAACCTTCATTTATGGATATGATGTTCTTTTGATAGTGATGGAACTCCATGTGGTATAAATCTTGACTTGATTAATATCTGAGAAATGGGAGTATTATTTAAAATTTTTTGGCTGGGCTTAGTGGCTCAGCCTGTAATACCAGCACTTTCGTAGGCTGAGGTGAAAGGATTGCCTGAGCCCATGGTTTTGAGACCAGCCCGGGCAATTTGACGAGACCTTGGCTCTACAATAAATAAAAAATTAGCCGAGCATGGTAGTGCAAGCCTACAGTTCCAGCTACTTGGAAGGCTGAGGCGGAAGGATCCCTGGAGCCCAGCAGGTCGATGCTGGTGTGACTTTGAGTATGCTACTGCACTCCAGCCTGGGCCACAGAGTGAGATTCCAACTCTAATAAATAAATAAATAAGTAAATGAAAATTTTTGATAGACACATGTGTTAAGACAAATTGCTGTTAATTCATGGAGAATCAGGTTTTTCTATATTGGATACAATGCAGTTCTCACTTGAAATTAGCACAGGATTCACAGGTTAAGGGCATAGTCCTTTACAAGACTCTCCTCACATGAAACACCAGCCACAGCTCTGGAGTTCATAGACTACCTGAGCTTCTGTCCAACTGGTTACACATTCAGAGGTTACCCCTACTTCCTCATGTTCAAACATTCACTAGAATGACTTGCAGAATTTAAGAAATGCTATAGTTGTAACTATACTTTTCTCATAAAGGATACAGATCAGGACCAACCAAATGAAAGGACTCAAATGGCAATGTCTGGGAAAGTTCCAGATGTGAAACTTCTGTATCTTCAGGACACGTTAAATTAGGACATGTTATTGTTCTACTAAATTCCTATATATATATATATTATCAACCTGGTTCACCTGAGCTTTCAGTGTCTAGAGTTTGAGTCACTGGTCATGTGGTTGAGCTCAATCTTTAGCCTTTCTTTATGCCTCCCCAATCTCCCAGCTCTCTAATGGCCGCTTTTCATGGTATAGCCAGCCCTTATTCTGAGTCACTTTATTGGCATAAATTTAGGTGTGCTCTGAGAGGACCACCATGAATAACAAAGATACTCCCATCGCTTGGAAAATTCTGAAGATTTAGAGACTGTCTCCCAATACCCAGAGAACAAAGACCAAATTATTTATTAGATAACATTGAAATTTTAAGAGTTTGTTCTTTTTGTTTTGTACATACTATGCAATATATTTACAAAAAATACCTGTACAACATTCTGCTCATAGGAACACTGTGAATAATCTTACTGGAGTGACTTCAGAAGTGGTCTGCTTAACTCCAGCTTTTATTGTCTCTGCTTGTGTAATGTCTTTTTACCACTCTTCCATAAAGCTGTATCCCATCACTTCCTTGACAAACTCAAGTACTCCTCTTCCAAGATGTCTTTCTTGTTTAGTGCACCTTATGCTGGTGGTTTTCTTTTTTACAATCCTAACTTTACAATAGTATGTATTAATGTATATATATTATCATCACTTAGTTGCTTGGTTTTTAATCCTGTGGACATTTAGATACTGACAAAACAGAAGAGACTGGGCAAGAAACTAGAATGCAGATAATTTAAGTAGATAGAAGATGAAAGAAAATTTTAGACATAAAAGAATCTTGAACTCCAGAAAATACCCAAGAATTTATTTTCAGTTCATATATAAATTATAGTACAATGAGGTTTTATTCTGTGCCTGATACTGTTCTTGGTTCTTAGATACAGTAATGTTCAAGATAAGCAAGATAGGCAAGTTCCTAGGGACCATACCTTTTTATTTATTTATTTATTTATTTGAGTCGGAATCTCACTCTGTCACCCAGGCTGGAGTGCAGTGGCAAGCTCACTGCCACAGCAGTCTCGACCTGCTGGACTCCGGCGATACTTCCACCTCAGTCTTCCAAGTAGCTGGAACTAACTATAGGCGCAGGTCTCCATGCCTGGTTAATTTTTTGATTTATTGTAGAGACAAAGTCACACCAATTGCCCAGACTGGTCTCAAACCCCCGGGCTCAGGCAATCCACTCTCCTCGGCCTCCCAAAGTACTGGGATTACAGACTTGAGCCCCTGCATCCGGCCCAGGACCGTACCTTTTAGAGAGGAAAGAGATGGCAATCAAACAAGCACAGGCACAAAATAATTTCAGATAGTGATGAGTGAGATAAAGACATGGAGAGGAAGAATGTGTGGGGACTTCAATTTGTATGATCAAGAAAGTTTCTTGGTGGGGCACGGTGGCTCACGACTATAATCCCAGCATTTTGATGAGAGGATTGCCTGAGCTCACGGGTTCGAGACCAGCCCAGGCAATTTGGTGAGACCTCATCTTTACAATAAGGTGAGAGGATTGCCTGAGCCCACGGGTTCAAGACCAGCCCAGGCAACTTGGTGAGACCTCATCTTTACAATAAGTCAAAAAATTAGCTGGACATGGTGGCAGGTACCTGCAGTTCCAGCTACCTTGATGGCTAAGGCGGAAGGATTGCCATGAGTGTGCCACTGCACTCCAGCCTGGGTGTCAGAGTGAGACCCTGACTCAAAAACAAAACAAGGCCGGGCGCGGTGGCTCAAGCTTATAATTCCAGCACTTTGGGATGCCGAGACGAGAGGATCGCCTGAGCCCAGGGGTTCGAGACCAGCCTGGGCAATTTGGGGAGACCTCGTCTCTACACTAACTCAAAAAATTAACCGGGTGTGGTGGCACATGCCTGTAGTTCCAACTACTTGGAAGGCTGAGGTGGAAGGATCACGTGAGCCCAGCAGGTCAGTGCTACGGTGACCGTGAGCAGGCCACTGCTCTCCAGCCTGGGCGACAGAGTGAGACTCCATCTCAACAACAACAACAAAAAAAGCAAAAAAATCTTCTCTATAGGTATGATAGATTGAGCAAAATGGTCCAGGCTGAGGGAATAGCAGGTACAAAAGCTCCAAGATCAAATTGCACTTGGTACGTTTGTGGAGCACAGAAAGGCCAGGGTAGCTCCAGGTTACAGAA
>CAUYQG010011313.1:0-14178 GCA_963574415.1 Tarsius wallacei
TGAAATCTATGCTGAGATATATGTAAAAAAAATCAGCTGGCATTACTTCGAAAGAGAATGTGTGAAGTGTTTTCACAGTGATGCCAAAACAGAAACAGAAAGTAGTGATAAAGAGCGTCTTATAAGAAAGACATCTCTGGGTATACCCTTTGTATCATATGGCATAACCTGAAAAGACAGACAGGCAAGTTACTGAAGCCTTAAAAGAAACACTTACTAAGGTGAAGGCACATCGTATTGAAGTATCAAGTGGCACAGACTGAATATATTTATCTACACTAAGTCAGAAAAGGAAAAATTGGAAAAGTAATATTCTTTTGACATATTTCATTTTTGTGATTTTGTAATTTACAATTAGAAACTTTTATCAATTTATTTAGTCTGTAGAACAACGGCAAGACAAAAAGACAGAAATGAGAGTTATAAGCAGTAGCAAAGATGAGTCAGATTTACACTTTTAAACAGATAAATAAAAAAAATAAACATTGATGTGAAAGAAAATGACAGTAGTGATAGTGGTACCATCCCACTAAGAAGAAAATGGGTGAGTGTAATAGAAGGTGATAGTGATGAAAGTGTTGGTAGTTTTGAAAAAACAGAAGACAACATATCCTCAAGTGAAGAATGGAAAGATGTTACAGAAAAAGACAATCTTCCTGCAAGAATAAATTTTGTTGTGTACATCCTCAAACAATAGGACCACAAATAGCAAGTAATATAAGAGAACCAACTATTTTATGCATTTATGCACTACCTATTCAAAAACAGAATACTTTTTTCAATACTTCCTACTTTTTCAGATGTTATATCTGAAAACATCATTCAACTTGGTCGTCCAGTAAGCACCAGAATTCCACTACATTTATATAAAAAGTTATTGGAAGGCCAGGCACAGTGGCTCATGCCTATAATCCCAGCACTCTGGGAAGCCGAGGTGAGAGGATTGCCAGAGTCCATGGGTTTGAGATCAGCCTGGGCAACTTGACGAGACCTCATCTCTACAATAAATTCCATGGTGATGCGTGCCTGTTGTTCCAGCTACCTGGAAGTCTGAATCAGAAGAATCACCTGAGCCCAGCAGGTCAAGGCTACAGTGGCCATGAGCGTATCACTGCACTCCAGCCTGGGTGACAGAGTGAGACTCTGATTAAAAAAAAAAGGTTACTGGAAAGTTCCCAATGCAGCAAGATACCACATGTTTACTGACAGATTTTACATTAGTATATTGTCTTAGCAGAAGAGCTCCTAAAGGTGAAATGTCATCTTAAGGGCACAAAGTAAACTGAAAGAGAATGCCAGCACAAATCAAAAAGCTAAAGTTTTTAACAAAAAAAATAGTAGTGTATAGGAAGAATAATCTTACACTTCTTGCATGGAAGGACAAAAGGATCATTATAATTCTCAGCACTTGGAATCAAGCAGGAATGAAATCTACCACAAGGACATGGTGGAAATGTTATATCAGCCAAAAAGCCTGAAACGATCCTAAATTATACTGCAAATATGAGCAGTGTGGATCGTGCAGATCAATATGCTTTTATACATTGTTTTTTGCAAAAATCTTAAAAATGATGGAGGAAATTATTCTTCTGGGGGCTAGAAATATGCATTATTAACTCCTATATACTGTACCAAGCATCAAAAAAAAAAAAAAAAAACCAATGAAAAACCTATGTCCCATTTGAAATGTGCCAAGCTTCTGTATTGACCAGTTGAGATGGTTTTCAGGAATCACAAGTATGTCATTTTTGAACAACAGACTGGACAATAACTTATATATTATTAATGTGGGAAGAAGAAAAGGAGACTGCATTGTCTGCTCGAATAGAAAAACACCAGGTGGAAGATGTCAAACAAATTGCTAATGCACAACATGTATCAATGAACCTGCAATGCATGTTGGTAACTATTTCATGCTACCAAACATTAGAAAAATACAAGATATAAAATTTTGATTTTTTTGTCATGAATATGTTCCTCAGCGTCCAACATTCCATTATAAGCAAAATATTGCAAAAAATAATTAGTTCTAATGCTATACTATTAAATATGAAGTGATTCGTTTTTCACTATTTGATAAAAAAGTGTGATTGAGTTGCTGGTAGATTATCTTCAAGATGTCTCTGAGTGCAAAGGGTTAATATAATCTACCTGTCGTAACTGAGATTCATCTCGAAGTTGCCTTCTGGCTTCATTGTACATTTCATCTAGCCCCTGCCGAGAATGCTTATATGTTTGAAGCTCAGTTTCCACATCTACTTTGGTAACCTAGGAAGAAAATATAAACTTTTTATTATATAATCACTATACACAGCACAGAAATACCGACTTTATGCAAAAAGTCCCAAAAAGTGGTAATTTCTGACCCGAGTCTGTTTGAAAGCAGACTATACTTACCTCTAGATGCTGCTGTGTTTTCATTAAAATCAATTTATTTTCACTTCGTAATTGATGATTTTCTTCTTGAAGTTTAATGATATTATTCTTTGCTATTGCTAACTAAAATTATAAAACAGGGGGAAGAAAAGAGATTGTAAACATCTTTATACCTGCTTTACAGGTTACATTCATAGCTATAAGCAACAGAAAATACAATCTTAATAAAACAAAGAATAAAAAGAAAATACAATCTTAAAACTAGTAAAATGTCTCTCACATCCACAGAAACCTTCATACTCTTATTTCCTTTAGTAATATTCCTACTATTTTCTTTTTTTTTTTGAGTCAGAGTCTCACTCCATTGCCCAGGCTGGAGCACAGTGGCACATTCACGACCACCCCAGGGTCGACCTGCTGGGCTCTGGCAATCCTTCTGCCTCAGCCTTCCAAGTAGTCGGAACTACAGGCGCGAGCTACCACGCCCAGCTAATTTTTTGATTTACTGTAGAGACAAGGGCTCACCAAGTTGCCCAGGCTGGTCTCGAACCTGTGGGCTCAGGCAATCCACTTGTCTTGGCCTCCCAAAGTACTGGGATTACAGGCTGAACCACCAAGCCCCGGCCTACTATTTTCTTTACTAAACATATTGTGCTTATTTGTTATGCTTATAATAAACATATTATACTTACTGCCTGATTTACAATATGTCCTGAATAAAAAGTGTCTGAGTAAACACATAAAAAATTATGCATTAAATAACAAAGACTGTAAAGACTTGTATAAAGATAAAAATATGTAATAAGGTAAAAAGGTTGTGCTACCACTGAAAATATAATACAAACATTCATGGTAACTGAGTAGGACACCCTATTAAATCTAGACACATAATAGGAATATAAGTGACTATAACAAACTTAAAACAGCTCTCACCATCGGAGTTAAATATGAATGACTAAGTAGCTTGGCTCTGAGGCCCAGAATGGAAAGAGGAACCCTAGGAAAGCAAAGCCAGGAGCATTCCCTAAGATGGTTTGCAACTAACAAATCTCCAATAAACTTGACCTTCACAATGATCCTAAAGTCAAGAAGAGACACAAACTAATAAGCAGCTCTATAACGGTCCCAATCAGGAGCCCAACCATCAGAATAAAGATGCATTCTTAACTGTAGTCATGCAAATCATCATGTGCTCCCTAGTTTGGAAAAATTAGGCTAACTCTAAAAGAAGTAAGAATTTTTATTAACATGGAAAATAGGGTTCATATCACTAATAATAGAAGCCTAGGTAATTCTGAAACTAGACAGCAATAATTCTGTGGTTCAATAGATTTTCTTATAAAAATATCTAACTCTACAAAAGTTTTAAAGGAGAGCAGAGATACGTTTTTGGTTCTTCTTCAAATGAGCTCTAAGAGCACCAGATAGCCACCTTCACATTGCAAGAAGTCAGAGAACATGGAATGAGTACATGGGAGGGTAGAGAAAGAATGGACGTGATCATGCAGTGATGCTTGTGAAGGAAGCATCTGACTAGGGCAACAAGAGAGAGAGTATCATTTTAACAACAATTTCTAACCATGGGTGACACCATTAGGTAAATATAGGCCAGATTTTAAAATGAGAATCACAGCTTATAATGATGACTATGTGTGTGTATGCATAATGTATTCATGCTTAAAATGAAAAAGGATTACAAATACGAGGTCCATGAAATAAATGTATCCATTACAGGGTGACCATACCTCTTCAATCAGCTTAGTATTTGACTTTTCTAATGAATCAACTCTTGAATGAAGGCTGCTGACTGTGCTGCTGAAATTAGTAAGGAAAAAACTCATTCAAAATCACACAAACTTGAGGCAAGAAAAAGCATGCTATCTTAGATTCATCATGCTGACTAATATACACCAGCTGCCCTGTCCAAATTCCTGAGTATGGGAAATTTCATTAACTTGGATAACTTGATTTGGCTAGGAGAGCAATAAAGGGTGCAGAAAAATAATCAATATTCACATTAAAATTCCACTTAGTGCTATTCACTCTTTTTTACTGTCTTCTTAGGGTTTCTTCTTACTGATGAAATTCGCATATGAAAATGCCACATAAAGATTACTAAATACTGTTAAAATTGTATTTTAAACTTCAAATGTCCACTTATGTGCCTTGAAAAAGCATATAAACAGTGATCTTCAGTTCAAGGTTCATTCTGTCATCCCCCTCCATTTTCACCATAATTAGAAACTTCCAAAGTTACCTATGGTTTGAGAAGTATAAATATGAGGTACCCAGCATCAGGTATCTGGCAGCTAAATATCCTGTCTTTTAAGGAAATAATCATAAGTCCGGTTATTCCACATGAACACATTTGTTTTTTGTGTTTTTGTTTAAATAAATCACGACTGAACATTACTGTACATTTTGTTAAATCTGTTATCCAATGTCTGCTTGATAACCTCAGAAGTACAAATTTTTTTTTTTTTTTTTTTTGAGTTGGCGTCTCACTCCGTCGCCCAGACTGGAGTGCGGTGGCCGCTGCCGGCCACTGCAGCCTCGACCTGCTGGGCTCCGGCGATCCTTCCGCCTCAGCCTTCCGAGTAGCCGGAACTACAGGCGCGCGCTGCCACGCCCGGCTAATTTTTTTGATTTATTGTAGAGATGAGGTTTCACCTGCCCAGGCGGGTCTCAAACCCGCGGGCTCAGGCAATCCACTCACCTCAGCCTCCCAAGGCGTGGGATTACAGGCTGAGCCACCGAGCCCGGCTTCAAATTATAAAATATATGTATTTCCTATTATTTCTATAATTAAAACTCCAATAAAGCTGTGTGTGGTGGCTCATGCCTGTAATCTCACCCTTTGGGAGGCGAAAGGACTGCTTGAATTGGAAATCAGCCTAGGCAACATAGCAAGACCTCGTCTCTATAAAAAATAAAAATAAAAAAATTAGCCAGGTGTGGTGGCATGTGCCTGGCTAATTAGTAATCCAGCTACTCAGGAGGCTGAAGTAGAAGGATTACCTGAGCCCAGGAGGTGGAGGCTGTTGTGAGCCGTGATCATGCCACTGCACCACAGCCTGTGCAACAGAGTAAGACCCTAACTAAAAAAAAAGAAAAAAAAAAAAGAAAAAGTGTGTCCTATTTCTACAACTTCAGAGGAAAAGTGAGAGAGACAACTTATTAGTTGTTTTTTCTAAAATAGAAAAATGTTTAGTTGTATTTTCTAATTGTAATACTTGTTAAGTATGTGAAACTCAGAAAACAAAAGTATAACGAATAAAAGGTATTCATAATCCTATTACACAGAAACAATCACTTTTACTAATTATTAAATTATTTAATGAGAACAGTCGATTTCTAATTATGTAGCCAACATTATTATACCTATGCTGTCTAGTACTGTAGGCATGAACCACGTGTGGCTAACTAAACACTAAACTGTGGGGAGTCCAAATTAAAATGTGCCTGTAAGGGTAAAATACACATTGGATTTTGATGATAGTACCAAAAAAAAAAAAGAAAAAAGAAAAACTTAAACAGCTTTTTTTTTTTTTTTTTTTTGAGTTGGAGTCTCGCTCTGTCACCCAGACTGGAATGCAGCGGCCACTCCCAGCCACCGCAGCCTCAACCCGCTGGGCTCCATCGATCATTCCACCTCAGCCTCCCGAGTAGCCGAAATTATAGGCACGTGCTACCATGCCCGGCTGATTTTTTGATTTATTGTAGAGATGAGGTCTCGCCAAGTTGCCCAGGCGGGTCTCGAACCCGCGGGCTCAGGCAATCTACTCACCTCAGCCTCCCAAAGGCACGGGATTACAGGCTGAGACACCAAGCCCGGCTAAACAGCTTATTAATAATAATTTTTTTTTTTAGGAGATAGGGTCTCATTATACTGCCCAGGCTGGTCTCAAATATCCTCTAGCCTCAGCCTCCTAAGTAGCTAAGACTACAGGCACACACCACCATATCTAGTTAATAATTTTTTTATATATATATTAGATGTTGGAATAATATTTCAAGTATGTTGGGTTGAATATTCTCAAAATTTTTTTAACTTTTTTAACATGATTACCCAAAGTTTTAAATTACTATGTGCCTCACATTATCTTTCTATTAGAGAGAACTCTACTATACTATTTTACATACAGATCTCAGAAATTCTTCTTAGCTAAGAGTATTCACTGATGGCTTCAACGACCAGTTAACAATGTAAGAAGGAGAACATTTCCACCATAGAAGATGACTGCCACATTTACACATGAAGCCCTTTGAAGTAAGAAAAATGAATTTTTGAACCAGCAAAATGATACAAACTTCCAGCTTTTTTCTCAAGGGTACAATGATACATTTAAAATCCTACTTAAATTCTATGAAGACTCTATTTAAAAATCTGACTCTCATTTTCTGCTGAAAATGAATTATCTCCACTAATTCTCTGTATTCTTCAGTCTAACACTCTGCCAACTAAGCTATTTAAGCACAAATTCTCTCTATTCTTAACTTCCAATATCTATCTCCTGAACCTCTTCTCAAGGATGCTTAGAAGAAAGGAATAGGGTTAAACTGAACTGAAAGGGGAAAAGAAATGGCAAAAACCTAACACAATATTCATAAATGTGATAAGTATTCATAATACTTACTTTAGTTGTCTATTTAATTCTTCAACATAATTCTTTTGATCTAATATGGCAGCAATTTGAACATTCCTAAAGGGGGGGAAAAGTAGCTTTGTGCTTACTGGAAAGGTATTTAAGTACAAACAAAACCATAACATATCTTGCCTTTAAAAATAAACCTTAGGAATCTTTGTAATGTTATAAAACCATAACATATCTTGCCTTTAAAAATAAACTTTAGGAATCTTTGTAATCACAAAACAGTAAGCTATGTACTAAGAAACTATAACCTTTGTTGAATAAATTGCTTGCTGATAATAGACTTAACAATACTGTTAGTATATTTTAAATTTAAACACAATTAGGTTTTGAAATAAACAATCATTTGCAATTTTGTGAATAAGTTTCAACTCTTTTATCACAAAATATAGCTATTAAAATGAGTCTCAGTAACTACAGGCATGACCAAAAGTCCTACTTCATACTGAAGCCTCCTCCTTCTTAGTGGTTTTCCCTAGTTTGCTTTGTAAAGCCTGTAATGGAAGTAAAAATAAAACAAACAGAACCCACAGGGAAGGAAAAAAAAAAAAAAAAGGAAGAAAACAAAACCACATTGAAAATAGATGAATCTTATACTGATTTGTAAAAAACTATATCAAAAAACATAACGTGAAATAATTTATGAAAAGCATACCTTTCTTTATTTCCAATATCTTCTTCATTCTTTAAATACATAGAAAAATCAATCACTCCAACCTAAAGTAAATAAAGGTAATTTTTAATTAAAGGGGAGAAATAATACTTTATCAGAAGTATCTTTACTAAATTTCATTCTTAATTTTTCTTTAGTGTTTAACAGCACTGTTTACAACTTCAAGTGACACTTGGATCAAGGATCAAACTGAAAACACTGCATCTGGTACCAATCATTTTCACTTACTTGTGAGTCTAAATCCTCTCCCTTCACACACAGATTAGCATCTATCACATTCAGGCCAACCAGCAGCCCAACAATTACTGCTCCTTCTTCTTCCATCATTAGTGCATGATACTCATAGAACTCACTGTGAAAATTAAAAGGAAAAAACCTTAAATGACGAATTTATTTCAAACACTAAATTTTCAAATCACATTCTCTTCCTAATCTTCTACCTTACACACATGGAAGCCATCCCAGATACCTTCAAATTAGCCTTTTTTTATATGAATAACTTCTTAAATTTTTGAAATTTAAATATGTAGAAAAATTAAAAGAGAGCCAGGTGCAATGACTCACATCTGGAATCCCAGCACTTTGGGAGGCCGAGGGGAGAGGATTGCCTAAGCCCAGGAGCTCGAGACCAGCCTGGGCAACTTGGTAAGACCTCATCTCTACAATGTATCAAAAAATTAGCCAGGCGTGGTGGTGTGCACCTATAGTTCCGGCTACTTGGAAGGCTAAGACAGAGGGATCACCTGAGCCCAGCAGGTCAATGCTGGGATAGCTGTGAGCATGCCACTGCACTCCAGCCTGGGTGATGGAGTGAGTCTGACCTCTGACTCAAAAAAATATATATATTTCCTCTTACTGGCTGATAACAAGCTTATGCTTCTCATATTTTAGGTTAATAGTTACTGATCCATGTTATGCACCCACCATGTTTTTTTCTCTCATTCTGCTCTTCCTTTTACTTTCTACCATCTTGTATTTTATATATCCTTTTATGCCACATCATGAATCCTTTTTGGAAGATAGGATTTAAATGAAATAAAAATAAAAATGAACATGCTTTAATAGTACTAACCTTGGCTGCAGTGGCCGGGAGTGTGTCACTGCACTCCAGCCTGGGTGACAGAGTGAGACTCCGACTCAAAAAAAAAAAAAAAAAAGTACTAACCTCAAAAGATCCCTCTGAATAATTAAGCAACGCAGGTAATCGGCCATTTTTTTTTGCATTAGGGCTAAGCGAAGCCAAGCTCTTGCCCGACCCAGGGGGGTCCTAAAGAGAAGAATCAGTTGGTTAACAAACAGTCCTGGCCCAAAGAGCATGGACTACACATTTTATCATGGTTCTGTTTTGGTTTTTATAGTTTTAAGCCAGCTTTTGGAGCAAGCAAAGCAAATCCCTGGGAACTAGGTAAATCTGCTCCTGTTGGACATCTAGGTACTGTTTTATGCTAAGGAAGAAATGACTCTCAGTATACAGTAGTGCGTTGCTTAACAACAGGAGATACTTCCTGAGAAATGCATCCTTGGATGACTGCATTGCTGTGTGAACATCACAGAGTGAACTCAGACAAACTTAGCAAGCACATAACCTACTACACACCTAGGCTATAGGGTTAGCCTATTGCTCCTCCTCTACAAACCTGCACAGTATGTTACTATACTGAGTACTACAGGTGACTGTAACACAGTGGTAAGAATTTGAATACCAAACATTTCTAAACATAGAAAAGGGACAGTCAAAATACAACATTATAATCTTATAGGACCACCACTGATGGCTGACATGTTGTAATACAGCACAGGACTATAGTGAGAATATTTCTACGAGAAGTATTTAGTCTGATTGAGCTTAGCCTTCTAAAAATAAATATGCAAAATGCATCAATAAGATGGTATAATGCCTTCAAAAAATAGGTAACATATCTGAATTTTAAAAATCATAAAAGCTAAGAAGGTACTAAGGTGTTAATTAAAGAGAATTCACTGTGGTACTTGCTGGTGTATTCAAACGATTCTTTTACCCAGTTGCATTTAAGAAGTTAAATCTCATCCTCTCTTCCCCAAGTTCTAGCTTTTGGTAAAAATACAAGCAAGTTTTACAGAATATGTGCATTATTTTTTTAAAAGAGTGGTATCATTCACAGCTTTACGTTTTCTTATGTACAGAACATTTTGGCAGGTAATTTAGGAAGAAACCTGATCTTCACTTTTAATGGTTAATGAGTTTCTTATAGCTTACCATTTTAATGAATACCATCAGAAAACATTTTTTACTTTTGCAGAGTTTGGCTTTTAAAAAATAAACAAACATACAACTGGGCCTGATGGCTCATGCCTGTAATCCTAGCACTTTGGGAGGCTGAGGCAGAAGGACAGCTTGGGCCCAGGAATTTGAGACCAGCCTGGGCAACATAGTTAGATCTCATTTCTACAAAAAAAATTTTTTTTAAATAACAACCAGCCAGGCTTAATGGCGCACGCCTGTAGTCCCAGCTGAGGTGAAAAGACTGCCTGTGCCCAAGAGGTCGAGGCTGCTGTGAGCCATGATCATGCCACAGCACCATAGCCTGGGTGATAGACTGAGACCCTGACTCAAAAACAAACAAAATATATATATATATATATATATATACATATATACACTTTCATATTAAAATAAAACTAAATTTTTAATTTCCCTTTTTGAGAGTTGAAATTCCATTTTTCCCTCTTTATTAAAAATCACACTGGGCACGGTGGCTTAAGCCTGTTGTTCCAGTACTTTGGGAGGCAGAGGCAAGAGGATTGCCTAAGCTCAGGGGTTCGAGACCAGCCTGGGCAACTTGGTAAGACCTCGTCTCTACAGTAAATCAAAAAAATTAGCTGGACGTGGTAGCGTGCACCTGTAGCTCCAGCTACTTGAAAGGCTGAGGTGGAAGGATCACCTGAGCCCAGCAAGTTGAGGCTGCATTGGCTGTGAGCATGCCACTGCACTCCAGCCCAGGCAACAGAGTGAGACTTCAACTAAAAAAAAAAAAAAAATCACTATACCTAATCTACCATTTTGAGTAACACCAAGTGTGAACATCACCTGCTTTCTAACTCTAAAAACTGGGTTGAAATCCTGCCTTTGCCACTTATTAACTACAATCTCTCTGGCATTTATTTTTCACATGTACAAATTATTATATCTCTACTTATAAGACTGATTTAATCACTAATGGAGAAAATTCATGTAAAACAGTTACCTTATTACCCTGACACAGTGCTCAATAATAGCCATTTACTTTTGTCATTCAGTTAAGTTCAATGTACCTTTGAATGTTGAAATAACAGCAAAAAAAAAACCCAAAAACTACCATAGTCCCCACAACAGATAAAAAACCCTAAAATGTAAAGTTAAGAGAAAACAAACAGTCTGACAGAAAAATGCTAAACATAAAAACGTTCTCATTCACAAGAATTAAGATCAACTAAAGGGAGTGCTCACATTTTAATTACACACTGAAGAACATAATAACTCAGCCTTAACACTTTATACCTGCAAAAAATGTTCAAGATTCATGAGTTCTTAGCTAGAATGATCCAGCTTTTAGGACATTTCACATACATTTGTTTCAGACTAGTGACACTATAGGTTCTAATTTTCACATGAAAAAAAGTAATTTACACAAGTCCTATGGTATATAAATAGTTTATCTGAGAACTCAAATCTCCTGAGCCTCTGCCCTGGATTCAGCCCAAATCAGTCTTCATCAAAGAGTTGACTGCCTGTTGCATACAAACAAATTTAACACTCAGAAAACAAAGATGCATAACTGATACATCCTATCTTAAAGAGATTTGCAATTTCTTGCAGTACAAGGCAGAAATGAAGTAAGTGATACAATAACAAAGGAAATGTAGTGATAAGAGCATAAAAGAAAGAGTGGTTAATATTTATTAAAGGGGCTAAGAAAAATATCATGAAGGAAACGAAATTTAAGCTGAGTCCACCAAGAATGAACAGAATTTTATTAAAAGAGAACAACAAGAAGGGGACTTAACGCTAAGAGATGATAATAAGCTAGCATGTGAGGTACTTTAAAGGACCAGTAAATATACCTCTGTGGTTGGGGATGAACAAGTAATATGATTACCTACTTAAGACCAGGTAAATCCCGGACACTGGCTCCTATTTCCTCTGCTTCAGGGTACAGTTTCTCCACCAATTCCAAAGGGCCCCAGATGGTTTTGTTATAACTCAAAAATGATTTTCTTACTAAAGACAAAAAGAAAATATAATGCACACAATTTTACATATAAAACTAGTAACTTCTTCTTAAGCATTTACATTGGACCTTTCTAACTTAATATACAATCATTCAGAGACCTTTCCTCTCTTCTAATCATTACACAGGCCTGTTGATCAGAAGCCTGTTGCCCACCTTGCTATTTTTTTCCTAAAACTTCAGAAAAATGCATCGTGGTCATTCTTTCATAACAAATATGCAGGCAAGTAATTAAAGTAAAAAATAACTGCACTAATTCTTTACCAGTATCAAAATAGACTGGTGGCTCTAGTTGACTGATCCTTACAAGTTTATTAAATAAACCAAGTATAAATAAAAAGTCATTTTAATTCTAAATATGAAAAATTGTGAATTTGCTTTTCCTTTTATTTTCTTCTGAGATTTGGGCACAAAAAAAAAATTATTACTGACCAGATCTGCAGATACAACGTACCTATCAAATGTATCACCCTAGGACAATCACCAAGATAGGCAATTTTTCCCAGGAGGAGAAAATCACAACACAAAGTTGCTTTATAATGATTCATCAAGATAAGTCTACAACTGCTAGGACATGACTCACTATATTTTGTGAAGTAAAGGATATTACTTCCTAAAATGAGTTTTAAATTTAACTATTTTGGCCATCATTTGACAAACTCTATTTCAGCAGGCTTAGGGAAAATAAAAATTTATATCACTGCTATTTTTTAAAAATAAAGATTTTCAAAAAGAAAATTAAAACTTAAAAAGGCCTAAGATAAGACTGGTGACTTCCTGATGTATTAAAAGAAGTATATAGGCTGGATGCAGTGTCTCACACCTGTAACACCAGAGCTTTGGGAAGCAAGGTGAGTGAACCATTTGAGGCCAGGAGCTCAAGGCTGCAGTGAGCTGTGATACAGTACCTGCACTCCAGTCTGGGCAACTGAAAAGAATCCTGTCTTTAAAAAAAAAAAAGAAGAAGAAGAAATATATAGACACTACTAATCCAATGAGTGGGCAAAAATGTGGGGAAACAAATGCTTTCATCCAGTTAGTTGGTAAATCAATGTAGCACTCACAATTGCCCTTTGACTCAGTGAATCTAATCATAAGGAATCATAAAGAAATTCTAGTACATGGAAACAAAGATATATACCCCAAAATGTTCTTATGGCACAGTTTCTTTTTTTTTTTTTTTTTTTTTGAGTTGGAGTCTCACTCAGTTGCCCAGGCTGCAGTGCAGTGGCATGCTCATGGCCACTTCAGCCTCAACCTGCTGGGCTAAGGCGATCCTTCTGCTTCAGCCTTCCAAGTAGCTGGAACCACAGGCATGCACCACCACGCTTGGTTAATTTTTGATTTATTATAGAGATGAGGTCTCACCAAGTTGCCCAAACTGGTCTCAAACCCCTGGACTCAGGCAATCCTCTCAACTCCGCCTCCCAAAGTGCTGGGATTATAGACGTGAGCCACTGTGCCCAGTTGGCAGTTTATGATAGTAAGAAATTGGAAGCCGGGCTCGGTGGCTCAGCCTGTAATCCCGCACCTTGGGAGGCTGAGGTGAGTGGATTGCCTGAGCCCGCGGGTTTGAGACCCGCCTGGGCAGGCGAAACCTCATCTCTACAATAAATAAATAAAAAATTAGCTGGGTGTGGGGTAGCACGCGCCCGTAATTCCGGCTACTCGGAAGGCTGAGGTGGAAGGATCGCCGGAGCCCAGCAGGTCGAGGCTGTGGTAGCCGGGAGCGGCCACTGCACTCCAGTCTGAGCGATCGAGTGGGACTCCAACTCAAAAAAAAAAAAAAAAAAAAAAAAAATTGGAAACAATCTCAACATGCATTAAGAGGAGAATGGTTGCCAGGCATGAATACAAAATCTGCTGTTATCATAATTTTCAGGGATGGCTCATATTTCTGCAATAATCCCATCCACACCAGGCACAGTAGCTCACACCTGTAATCCTAGCATGCCTGTAGTTCCGGCTACATGGAAGGCTGAGGCGGAAGGATCACCTGAGCCTAGCAGGTTGATGCTGGGGTGGCCATAGGCGAGCCGCTGCATTCCAGCCTGGGTGACGGAGAAAGACTCCAACTCAAAAAATGAAAACAAGCCGGGCTTGGTGGCTCAGCCTGTAATCCCGCGCCTTTGGGAGGCTGAGGTGAGTGGATTGCCTGAGCCCGCGGGTTCGAGACCCGCCTGGGCAAGCAAGACCTCATCTCTACAATAAATCAAAAAAAATTAGCCGG